>MU263615.1:0-39984 GCA_020310875.1 Ceratopteris richardii
TTAGGTTTAATTTTGAGTAGCTCCTTTGAAGTGAGATGACACTGCACTTTGGTGTTCTTCACTGCATCGGTGTTTCTAGGTATGATTGATTCTTTGTTTCTCACCATGATTGTAGGGACTCTCATATGGATAGACTTAAACTCACATGGCCCTGTGAAATGAGGTAGTCCTTGCAAAGAGTTGGATTCGAAGTCTAGTCTTTCACTTGATCGCACATCTTCTTGCTCTCCATGGATTGAGGCATATTATGTGGGAATTGATCATGTAGATAATCCATGAGCTCAATGGGAGGAGGATTCTCACTCTCCTTGGCCCATTTTTCCTCTTGAATCTCTTAGAGGAATTCTTATGAGTACTGATGCATAGAAGAAGGGATTCTAGAATCAAAAAAGTAGGAGCATAGGCTTCCTTGGGGGGAAGATTCATCCCTTCACTTCTAGCGATACTCATATGTGATGTGGTTGACTTTCCTGATTTGGCTATTGGTTCTCTAGTCTCTCTAAAAATTCATCAAAGTGCTATTGTGCCTTGGTTGAGTTAGTGCAATTGAAAAGATGTCTTGCCTCAAACATGGTTTGTGCCAGTTCTACCATTTTGGCACATAGCTTAGTTCTTTCGATCTCTAGGTCAAATCTAGGATAGCACTTGTCATGTTGTCATATGTGGCCCTTCTTGGATTCTGGCCTGATACGCTTTAAGCATCATATCTGAATCATCAGTAGTAGGATCCGCTAAGACTCATCCTGCTCTAGGTGGTGACGGGGTTATATGAGTCTAATGAAATGGTGATGGTAGTGGTGTGTGAGAGTGTGTCTAAGATGCAATTTCTATAAGTTTAGTTTTAATCTCCTTTAAGCTTTCTTTCACTCATCTTCTTTGTCCATTGTCTTTTTGTCCCCTCATGGCTATCTTTCCAAGCTCTCATTCTCTTTTTAGTTGTGCTCTCAGTCTCACTATTGTCTAGGCTCTTCTCTTGGCCTATGCCTTGGTTTTGTTGTAAGGCTTGAGCTCTAGTTACGACTTACACTCGGGCAACAGTCATCCCCTCTCTAGATGATATTAATAGACCCCCCCATCTTGTAATTGTTGTTTCTCCTTCATCCCGAATCCATTTGCAATTATTTTTCTTTTGTTGGAAAGATTATAAGTTCTACTTTGAGTGGTAAAAGTATCGAGTTCAATGCCTATACATGTGTAGAGAAATGTCAAGAATAGTATCTATGTAGTTAGCTAATACTCTGTCAAGAGATCAAGTTATATGTCTTGTTGCAACTAGTTGAGGCATCATCTAGTATCCAAATGGATGTATTTTACTCTAATTTGAAATCTCTTTAAATCTAGTTTAATTCTACAAAAGCCTTGGTATGCATGCATGAGTCCATTGTAGATTGAAGAGGTAAGTGAGACAGATAAGAAGAATGATGATAAAACTCAAGAAATCATGGATTTAAGTGTTCCAAGTAACACATCCAACACAAGGACATCCTCATCATGGAGTGGAAGGCTTAGGGAAAGAGAGACCAGCTCTAAAAAAAGCAAACTCAAAGCAATTGAAGAAGGAAGCTATGTGGACGAGAGCATGTTGGAAGATGAAGAGAGAGAAGAAATTCAAACTCTAGGGGGGGCAAAACAAAGAAAGAAGATGGCAACCACACCTAAAGGAAGTGAAAGAAGGTCTTCAAAATTAAGATATCCGGTTCTAACATATGATAATTTCATTGCAAAGCATTATGCATACATGATTCAGGTAATCAAGGACAAAGAACCAACTAGTTACGAAGAAGCTAAGGATTGCATGGAATAGTAAGAGGCAATGAAGGAAGAGCTCAAGGCACTTGATGAGAACCATACTTGGAGCTGGTTACCAGCTCAAGAAGGCATGAAGGTGATAGGTAATAAGTGGGTTTACAAAATTAAAAGAAATTCAGATGGTTCCATTGCTAGGTACAAAGTGAGGTTGGTGGCGAAAGGCTTCTCCCAAATCTATGGGATAAACTACGATAGAAATTTCAGCCCCATAGCCAAGATGCCAACAATTAGGAATTTGACTGCAGTGGCCACATCAAGGAAATGGAGCTTATATTAGTTGAATGTGAAGAATGCCTTCCTCAATGGAGAGCTTGAAGAAGTAGTCTACATAAGCCAACCTCAAGGATTTGCTAGTATGAGGTACCCAAATCATGTTTGCAAGCTAAGGAAAGCATTATGTGGACTAAAGCAAGCCCCAAGGGCTTGGAATCAAAGGTTAGCGGATTATTTATCAAGTTGTGGATACAAAGAAAGTGTTGCGGATCCATCACTTTACACGAAAAAGCAAGGAGACAAGACGGTATACATATGCATCTATGTGGACAATTTGATCATCATAGGAAGTGATATTGCATGTATTAAAGATACCAAATCAAAGCTGGGAAAGGAGTTCAAGATATCTCATCTTGGAACACTAAAGCACTTCTTGGAATAGAGGTAATCTATGCACACAATGGCATCGTCTTGATTCAAAGAAAATACTTGTTGGATGTGTTATACATGTTTGGTATGAGTGGTTTGTAAGCCGTTTCTCAGCCCATGGAGCCCAATACAAAGTTGATTGCAGGTCAAGGAGAGGCTATACAAGATATTACACTATATAGAAGCATGATTGGTTCATTAATTTATGCTACATTCACTAGACCTCATCTTGCATATGTAGTAGGTGTTCTCTCTCAATTTTTGCATGTACCCACTCATGATCATCTTATGGCACCAAGAAAAGTGCTTAGATACATCAAGCACACCATCAACCAAGGTCTATTTTACTCATATGATGTTGATCTAAGTGTCAAAGGATGTAGTGATGTTTATTGGGCAGGTAGCAAGGATGATCGAAGGAGTACATCAGGTTATCTTTTCATGATAGGTGCAAAAGTGATATCATGGAGCTCTAAGAAGCAAACCACTATTGCTCTTTCATCCACAAAGGCTGAGTACAAAGGTTTAGCATTGGCTACATGTGAGCTACTACAGCTTAAGAAGATACTTAAGGACCTTGAAGTGAAGTGGAAGAGTTTCCTCTTTGTGGAGACAACATTTCAAGCATCTACCTAGCTAAAAATCCCATGTTTCATGCAAGAAGCAAGCACATAGAGGTTCATTACCTCTTCAGTAGAGAAAGGTGATGGCAAAGGAGCTAGATATAAGGTATGTGAACACTAAAGTGCAGGTTGCAGACATGATGACAAAGTTTCTTGAAGGTACAAAGCTTGGAGGATTCAAAGAAGCAATCAACAGAAGAGACATAGGATGAAGCAATGAAGGAAAAAGACTTGAGCTTGAGGGGGACTATTGAAAGTTTTGTATTTCAAGCTCAAGAGTGTAAGAATATGCCCTAGATTGAACCTTCCACATCATCCACAAAGGAGGATGATTTCCCGTGAGTTGGAGGCATCAAATCATGCTTATAATGGAATGAAGTTGATTAGAGAAGCGTTAGCTCACCTCTTGATGTGATTAGACCTCACTTTTTGACATGTATATGCCTTTTGATTTGGTTGAAGAGGTTAGTATATGACCTTGAAAGCCTCTAATGAGTTGTATTATGACTTAGAGTCGTGGAAATACGTGTCCAAGTTGCCCCCTTGCTTAAGCACACCCCCTACTAGCTGTTCTCTACATATTTTGTAGAGATTTCACTTTTTCATACTCTATCTCTCTAGATGATGTTGGCACACCCCCATTCTTATAATTGTTATTTCTCCTTCATCTCGAATCCATTTGCAATGATTTTTTGTTTTTTTTGGAAATCTTATAAGCTCTGGTTTGAGTAATATAAGTCTCGGGTTTAGTAGCACTACATGTGAAGAGAAATGTCCAGAACAGTTGATATGTAGTTAGCTAATACTCTGTGAAGAGATCAAGTTATTTGTTTTGTTGCAGCTGGTTGAGGCATCATCCAGTATCCAAATGGAGTGATTTTACTCTCATTTGAAAGATCTCTAAGTCTAGTTTAAGGTTGCAAACTTTCATTTTCAGCCTTTGCATTACTTAGAGAAACTCAAAAAATACAAATCCCTATGTCTAAAAATTTTCAGGATCCTAGGAGGGTTTATTTGCTTTCATTGTGCACATAGGAGTGTGTATCCTCCAACACATACTAACATCACCTATATATATCTATATATATATATATATACTATATATATATAGATATAATATATATATATATATATATATATATATATATATATATATATATATATATATATATATATATATATATATATATATATATATATAGAGAGAGAGAGGAGAGAGGAGAGAGAGAAAGATTGAGTACTGCATATGCTATCTTGGCATTCACTTGATCGTGGTACTTAGCAGGATTTAATTCCTTCACTTTCCACTTAACTTCTCTACTAGAAGAAGTTGTAACATCTAAAATTGGTGTCTCAACATTGTGTGGCTCAACAGATGGAGCTTCCATCTATGTCGACGTACCAACCAAAGGTAGTTCCCATTTATGCATGAAATCAAGGATCATCTTCAACATTTCCTCGATGTCAAATACTTTTCGTTTAGAGTTGAAATCTCCTCGATGTAACGTTGTTCAAGCTCAACTAATAAGTATCTAAAAAATAACATAGGTCACCTACCTAGATATCATTAACTAATAATCATAATTTAAAGATACTTAAAGAAACTAATGAGACAGGAAATAAACTCTATGAACCTCTTTCTGACCCAACTATGACAAGAAGAAAGCTAGTCAAAAAATAATTATTTTTCTTGAATAGTGTAAAATGCTAAAACTAAACGATCCCTTTCAAATCAAACCTATTGAGATTTGAAGTTGCAAGTTATAGACAAAACAATAAGGATATGCACTTATGTGCAAAGAATTCTCGAAGTGCTACAAACCCACCAAAATTAAGTTACATCAATAGACCAAACAAATTAACTCCAAATTCAGCAATTTTTGGTTCATTTGAAAGCTAGACTATCATATTTGTTCCACAATAAATCTCACTACATTCATAATGTGAAAAAAAATGTAGAGTGAGTGATGAACATCATTGCATTGCATTGGTGGAGTAAATCTATTACATGAGCTTAGGCTTGGGACAAGCATTCTACATGATGGTTATATAATCTCATGATTGACTACCATGTACTTCTAGTCACACTTTCTTTTTTCAGATAAAGCTTGATTTTTTCTTATATTCGTATAGTAGATGGGTCGTAATGTATAGGTTGTATGAATGCATGTGGTGCATGGCTTGGATAATAATATTTTCATTATTATGAAAACTTCATACTACACAACCATGGTCAATTGTTAGTTTTCTTCATTGCTATAAGATTATATAAAACTTTGTTCTAGGTAGGAGTTAAGATACCAAATTTCCAATATGATTCTATCTACTATGGAGAACTCTTCAAGATTTCAAAAATCTCTAAGCAACATCTTAGTGTTTAACTTGAAAATATCGGATTTTTATTCATTTACTGTTTGCCAATTCAAAATTGTATTTAATGAAATTGAGCTCTTAGGGATGTTGTTGGTGATATACAAAGTGTAGAAACCATTTCAACTCAACAAAGGGGAACAAATGAGGCCTTGTTTACTACTTTTATAGATTTAAAGTGTCTAGATATAGTGCCAAAACAAAATGAACATAGAGAAATTCTTTGTCACCATTACAAGTTACATAAAATAAAGATCTTAGAGGCACCAAAGAAAAAATCAAGTAATCACTAAATCAAATGGAAGATATGACTAAGACTACATAGAGATTCTCTTGTTGCTCATAGTAATTTAGGAGTGAGGTTGCAATCTTCTTATGGTTCTTTAAGGTCTTTTTATCTTTGATTTTGTAGGATTAAGGCTCAACTATATTGTCTATGTTCCCTATTCTATATATTTTCTTGAAGGGCATATCAATTGGGTTTGTTTCAATCTTTAGCTACATAGATTTTATATATGGAAAAATGTGGGCGTTAGTACGTTGTATGCCTCCTTTATGTCAATGTTAGTACATGGTATGCCTATAATTTTTTTTGGGGGGGAAATCCTTTTGATAAAGGGTTAAAGATGCATATATGGGAATCTGGATTGATAATTTCTCAAGTGAAAAAAGAACATTTTTAGAACCTACTTTGCAATGAAACATTTTGGTTTGCTTAGCGACTCCAATCATAATACACAAACAATGAGAATAGGTCTTCATCTTCAAAACTTCATGAAACCTTCTAAAATGATACACAACATCCAAATATTTATTGCACAGTTTTCAAGCAATCATTTTAAGAAGGTTAGAAGTAGTTAACTATAATGCACATGGGAGAGAGAGGGCCAAAAGAGAGAGAGAGAGAGAGAGAGAGAGAGATCTCATGAGAGATCTAGATTGTTTGGGAGTGATTGGAGGATCAAGGGTTGAGTGTCATGCAAGGAGCAAGTGCATGCAAAAGTGAAGGTAAGGGCATACACAAATGTGATTGAGTGAGTTGGTGTGAATGTGAAAAAGGAAGTGTATGAGTGCCAAGAGGAAAAGGGATGCAAACAAGGATACAAGTGAGGGAGCAAAATTCACGAACCATGTGCAAAGCAATGTGAGTGTGAGAGAGTGAAGTTATGATAATGTGTGTGTGTGTGTGTGTGTGTGTGTGTGTGTGTCTATGTGTGTGTAATGAGTCCAAGAAACTACAAGTCAGTGGGGGAGAGGGCTGGATGGTGAAAGCAAGTGCTAGCAATTCAAGGAGATTACAAACATAAAACTGGGAATGGGCACAAGTGAAAGCAAGTGCTAGCAATTCAAGGAGATTACAAACATAAACTTTAGGGATGGAGTGCATCTCTAATGTCTATCATGGATATCTATAATTTTTTGGGATTGTTAAGTGTGAGAGCAATAAAGGGAGTGACAATGCTTTCCTAAGGGCAATTCACATAAAATGTCAAAAATCTAGGCCATGTTCCAAAGTGCAAAAAACAAAATACAACTTCCAAAATACTTTTGGTGTAATTTCCATAGACCATCTTTCGTTCAGCATCAAAGCTTCTAACATGGCACTATGATCGTGGCATATTAGCGAATGCTCCTTGAGTAGAATAACTTGGTTGCTTTCATTGATAAATTTCCATGTACGTACTTTGTCAAGAGTTGATTTCCTCTTGGATGTCTCCTATTAGCCATATTCTCACCTAACCTTAACCCTCAACTGACAAAGCATTGGCATAAAAAAATCACAAGATATGTAAGTCCAACAATCACTAAGATACAAAGACACATTGTCTCAAATACCCAACATGTCAAACGAACTCTTCACTTGATATGATTAGTTATCTTTTCTCTCTCTAAAAACATCAACACGTCAAACGAACTCGTCACTTGATATGATTAGTTTTCTTTTTTCTCTCTACCTTGAATAGGGGCAATTTGCATAAATCATTAGAAGCTTGGTTCTTGTTGCATAGATCCCAAAAAAAAAATACAACTTCTAAAATGCTTCTTTTGTGTCCTTTTAGATGACCATCTTTTGTCGAGTGCCAAAGCTTCTAGCACATTACTAAGATCATCACATTAGTGGATGCTCCTTGTACAGAATAATTTGGTTGCCTTCATTGATAGATTCGCATGTTTCTACTTTGTGAAGATTTGATTTTCTCTTGGATGTCTCCCATTAGCCATACTCACCTAGCTTTAACTGCCAACTCAAAAAGCATTGGCTAAAAAAATTACAAAAAGACTCACAAGACCCCAATCACTCTCTAGTAAGAAATATAAGTAGAAGGTGATAATTGATACCAAAGTATACCACCCATTAGATGCTTCCTTGCTTACTCCAAGTGCAATGTAAGAGAAGGGGAACACAAGTGTACACGAGCCCTTGAAGAATTGCTTGATTCACCTTTAAATATCCCACACTTTCTCATAAATGTAACAATTGATGCCAATATGCAACTTGAATCCTTGTGATCGATCCATAAGTCCAAGACCATTAAAGCACTACATCAATTTATGATTGTGATCAACTCCTCAAACGTTGATAACATCCCCATTCTGAAAATGAATGCCTCTAACCTATGATGAATTCTAGAGATAAAAAATCATGATCCCTAATTATATGCCCAACATATGAACCATTATCCTTGTCCAACGATGACTACTACATTCCAAAAGCTCTCTTCCCGTTGACCTAGTCCCAATTCAAACTCACAATGGTTGTTTTATTGACTCCAATATAGGTAATGAAAGAAAACATGTAGACAAAACTCACCTAACGGATCGCAAGAGTACTCATAAATGGGAGCACTTGAAACAAGGCCTTGACCATATATTATTAACTTATTAAACATTAGCCAAAAGTCCTTATACCAACGTCCTTCTCCTAAATATAAGGGAATAGAGAGTACTACGTTCACTATCTAAAAAGAGTGCTTTTGTATCAAGCGCTTCAACAAAACAATCTTAACAATATGGGCAAGCAATGTCCTAATAGTTGTTCGGACAAATTATTTGATGGGAGCCAACCTTCCCCAATTTCACAGTTCATGATCTAAAAAAAAGAGGCATCATTTGAGATCACTTAAGAATATTCATCAAGGGGAACATACAGATGTTGCCCCTCTCTAAAAGCGCACACACATACACAAAGAATGAACTTCTTTGCATCTATTTTTAGGTTTGTCTCAAAAAACAAACAAACATATAAATTGGATTCCTTGTCTCTATTGAAAAAGGAAGCAATTACTTGCCTTCACACTGCTCTACACATTAAACAAATCATGTTTTCGTATAAGCTAGCTTAAAGCTTTCACCACTAAAGTTATTTTTGGGGGAGAACGTTCTTTTTATTCATTAGTAAGGGCAAGGATCATTATCCAGTCTTATAGGATAACATCAGACGTAACCCTAGGAGAGGAGTCTATAAGCACTACTCCAGGAAACCCATACTGATAATTTTTCAGAATAGATGCATTGAGCATGATTAAGATATCAATCGGTAATTTTTGGACATAAGAGACAAGACATCATTATTCATAAAATGCAACGTTCCAAGGTTGTCTGAGGAACCATGGTATGAGCATTCTTACTGTATCCAAGACCTACAGGGCCTCCTAATGATATTTATACATTCCACAAATAATTTGATAACTTTTGACACCCCGAAACTAAACACTCACGGAAAAGCAAGATTGATTCCGCCACCCTCTAGTGCATCTATACTTCCAAAATAGTTGATGTGTACTTTCATTACGATTACCACGTCCTGGACAGCGATAAATGGTCCAAGCTGCATCAATGCTTCAGTCTTCATTCTCGGTAAGACCATCCACTAAAGAAAGATTCTGTTCCTAAGAGGTACTCATTGTTCTGAATAGTTATTGCTTCTGGACACTCACCATGGGTTGGGCTGCATCACAATCCATGTCATCTTGCACGCAGCACTGTAACCTGATTTTTCTTTCACATTTTTATGAAATGTGTTAATCAAGCATCCCAAACATTTTTCCCACTTACCGAAATGACCTGCCATAAGACTTTTCCAACACACAAAATAGCAGAATCTTTAGGCGAATAGCATGAACGCTATGCACACCTCTACATGTCAATTTCCCATGTCCATTGCCAGAACGTCATAGAATTCTCAATGATTTCTGTACAATTGTAAATATTACGCTTGACCCATATCATCACACTCCCCACCTGAAGAGGGCTGACAATAAAAACTGATCCAAGGTGATCTGGTGATCTGTTCTGGTTGACCAGTACCTTGCCTGAAGTGTATAAAATTAAATTTCATCATCTGATATTTTGAGATGGTACAGATGCAATACTCTATAAGCATTGATACAATGGATAGTTTCTAGAATTGGTTACTGCATCCACTGATGAGTACTTGAGAACTTAGGAATTTCTCCAAGGCAGAAAATCTGTGTATGCTATAGAGCATAAGAAAGCTCCCCTAGAACCAAGGGTGTGGAAGATCGTGTGTAAGCTGTTCTCTAACTGTCAGACAACATGGATAGCTTATGATTTTCTCAAACATGTACAGCAATATTTACGCAAACATTAAATGAGGATCAAGGCACACCTCACCAGCACATTTACACGCTCACAAGGTTCTAAATAAGGGAGTAATAAGAGGCTGTCTATGAGCCACCCGACTGAGGAGAAAATGATGCCGTGGAGGAGGCTCGGCTCATTTTACTAGGGTTCAAATAAGATCTGCCCCAGGTGTTTCTTGGGCCACTAGAGTAAGACGATGGAGAGCCAACTGCAGAAGCAGAACAATCAACAGGATGAGAAATTGTACCTGAACCAGGAAGTAATGGGGATATGTTCTGTGATAAGGACGGAGGGGTGAAAAAAGGAGAGGCACGGAAGGCTTCCAATGAGCTGTCCATTGCACTAGACCGCCGGAGGAGCATACTGTTTGATTTAGACGAAGGCCTGAAGCGTGCAGATGTTGAAGCCATACCATTTGAACTTGAGGGAATGTCTAGGTACCCCATCTGTGAGTCTGGGTAGGAGGGTGGAATCTCGATGGGTGATGACTCTGAAGATGATGCTTCCTTGGTACCATAGAAGCCTCCAACTCCACCAGAAGAAAAACTCAGTAGAGGAGTTTTCTCTGAAACTTCGAGATCTGGGAACTCATAGCGAGCATCTCGCTTACATATTGGGCATACACAGCGCCATAGAGTTAACCATGTATCTATACAACTACAATGAAATCCTGTAAAATAAAATGGTTTCCATGATGACATTGGCTACAGGAAAATATGACCAACTAAATAATATTCAAAGGCTCTTACTATGGCAACATGGGAGAATCCTTAATTGGTCCCCATTTAAGTATTCTTCAAGGCAGATTACACATGATTCCTGAGGAGCCTTCTCATTAGCAAGAACATATGTGATAGTTGGCATTGCTTGCACCATTCTTAAACTCATAAGACAAGGTTGAACATGGTTGGAGAATGTTTCAGCGGCACGCCTCTGTCTCTGTTTCTTCACTAAATACCAAGTGATAAGAATTGCTCCAAGAGCAACCAAAGTAATCAATGAAAAAACCATCACTGACCAAAGAGTGCTCTCATAAGAAGGTACAATCCAAACTTCTGAGCTCGAGTCATCTGCATATTCACTCAATGTTTTACCATCCTCACGTGTGACAAAGAGAGCATATATAGTAATACCATCTGAGCTTCCATACACTGCCAAAATAAGAATAAACGACATGAGTAATTATCCCAGCAAACTAAAACATTTGTATCTGCAAAAACAGACCAATGGCTGTTTCTAAACTACATGAAACATGATTCGTGAAGCAATAATGAGGGTCGCACATCTTATTATGAAGTGTAACATGTTACTGTGTCTGGGAAATCCAAAATCCCAATCCTACCATTGTTTGTGGAATGTTATTTTCCCATATTTAAGAAAGATTAACACGATGGATATTATAAGCACAGTCACAGAGGAGACCCCTGGAAATCTGCAAATAGGCCAGGATAAGGTACAAGGAGAAAAGAAGGGATATATTAATGCATGGTTTCTTGATTGCATGGTTTCTTGATTGCATGTTCTACTTAGATACATATACTGTTGTATCAAACTCGTGAAATAATACCTGACAACTACTCCAATAATACATTTACATGATACATCCATTTGAAGCATGTATCTTCCTTCATGCCAATTTCTAAATTTTCATTTCTATTACTTCATGATGCCATCTCTTGAAATTAACTGGCTTAGGTGTTGCAAGTTACAAATTCCCAATGTTTGGAGACATTCAAGACGAACCCCTTGATTGGGTAACTCAAAGAAAGCTAAGAGATATCCACAATCCCAGCCCACTTCTACATCTATTAAAACATGTGATCGTCATCCATCTCATTTTAATTTTCCATCAATAGAGGGTTACATAGAGCTAGCAAAGAGTAGTGCACGAGTTGAGCTACAATTGGGGCATGTCACCGATCTTGATCATAAAGAACCTCCTGCAAAGGGTGCTCATGGATCTCTCACTTGATCATCTATGTGCAGGTGTACAAAGCAAAGGCAGCAAAAAGCCACTGGAGCCATCATGAAGATCTCTAGGCTCTCATTAAATGTTACATGCACCCATGCACGAAGGTCATTGAGTCTTTATGCATACTCCAAATTCACCCTCAAATGAAAGTGCAACTGTAAGTTCATGGTAGCCATCAGGTGAATACATGCTCACACGCATGCACCCCACAATGCACACACACACACCATGAGCATGAACTCACAAGCTACATACATACATACACACATATATGCATGCATGCACACACACACACACATACATACATACATACATACATACATACATACATACATACATACATACATACATACATACATACATACATACATATATACATACATACATACATGCATACATGCATGCATGCATGCATGTACATCTGCATGTATGCATGTATGTATGCATGTACATACGTATGCATGTACGTGCATACATACATACACACACATGTACCTACATACATGTGTATGTAGGTGCATATGTACCTTCCTACATACATGTATATATAACATACATATATAAATAAATACATATCTGCATACATGCGCACATGACATGCATACGTGCATATGTACATACATGCACAAATGCATGCATACATACGTACATACGTATATGCACACATACATACATACATATATACACACAAGCACACATGTACATACATAAATTCATACATACATATATACACACATGCACACAAATACATACATACATACATACATACATACATACATACATACATAAATACATACATACATACATACATAAATGCATACATACATATATACACATACATACATACATGCATCCATACATAGCCTCCATGTATGGATAGTCTCTCCAAATTATGTGAATTCACAATTTATCTTGCTGCAGATAGGAGCAACAGATTGTTGTCGAAAACATGGTTTATAAACCATATTCTGTTCATAGGAATCATTGCACAATGATACACATTGAATTTAGGTCAACACATAATCTAATTGGATTAGATAAAAATTGAGAAGCTAAATTTCTCAGAACTAATTTCCAAAATGTTAACACAAAATGATGAAGAAAAAGGTTTGTGAAATAACAATCTATATACTCAGTTCCTGGTAATTGTACAAAAAAATGACAACATATAGCATAAGCATGCTCTTTACAGCCAGAATCATGAAAAATGTTCACTAAGTATTGTTTTAGTAACAGGCATGATTCTAAGAAAACATAAACAAATGCATAAAAGATCTTAAGTGAAAATATTCAAGAATAAATATGGTCAACTCTTCAAGGACAGTATTTTTCAGGTGCTTACTTGTTAAAAGATCGGATCCAGATTCATTGTTGTAAATTATGATGGCAGAAAAATTTGCATCTTGAGCATAGCGAACCTTCTCCTCAAATGAACAACTGCCTCTCTCAGCCAAAAGGAACAAGTAACTGGAAGACACTGTACTTGTATTTTGCGTAAGAGAGGAGCATGCATCAAGTGGATTCGATAAAAAAATGAAGCCTTTCATACCAGATTTCTTCACTTGGGGAGCTGTGAAAAATACCAAAATAAGATGATGCTGCATTTCAGAAAAGAACGAGATGAAAAAGCACAGGATCACCCCCTTGATAAGAAAAGTTTCGCTACTTAAAGACCTGATTTTACCATGTGGCAGAAAAAGTTTAGATAAATCAGTATTTAAAACCAAAGATCCGACAAGTGCATGCACACACAAACAAAAAAAAATGCAACATACAATTCTGTTTCTCTTCTTGTTGAAAAAACTAGAAAATGTGAACAATGTATTGCTAAATGTACAGTACATGTCATATAAGAGAAAATGAGCAAGTATCTCAGAAAGAGTTTGAAAAAAAATAATAATAGTAATCATATGTATTTCAGCTTCTACCATTCCATGTAGTTGGGGCATTCAAATTCCTACTGGTTTAAAAGAAGGCAAAAGGGACACAGAGAGAAAATAAATCAACATCTTTATGGCCAAAAATTTTCAGAAAAGAATCTGCAAGCACAATTTCTAGCATAGCTTTCAAAGTGTCTTTTTGGATTACAATCTACTAATCTGGATTGTTTTATTGATCAAGTAGAAAAACTGAAAAACATAAATATGATCCTTCGAGACTTTTCCTTTGTGTACAGAGGAAGAAGATATGATCTGCATACATCTTAACAGAGTACACAAAGGTTATGCCGAAGTTTTTCGGCAGAAGCAAATTTATGTCCCAAATACCATACAGCATCATAAAATATCATGTATATAACAAATTGACAAATCGAAACTATACAATCGCAAATCATCCGTAAAATTTTGAGACCGCAGGCATAAGACCAATCTAGACATTTGCAACAAGGTTGTTAGCAACATTTCCGCAACGTCCAAAGCAACGTGTTGCTAACGCATTAGCAACATGGCAACCTTTTGCCCTAGATATTGCAAAAACATTGCTAACGTGTTCCCTTTTTCTTTTGCTTTGTTTTCTTTTAATTTTGGCACCCTAAGCTACTTACAGCTAATATATGATGATTTAGATATACATATCAATATACACACACATATATTATCAATTATAAGCACATGCACATGTAACATGTCACATGTATGATGTGACTCATGAGCATTGAGTACATAATACTAAGTACATACTACATATTACATAGTACATACATATAATATATATACATAGTGTGCATGCCACACATACATATTACACGCATCAATGATTATACATACTACATATATGACTAATCACTTGTCACTACATACATGATGCTACATAGTACATAGTATAGTACATACACATGTCACATTCAAATTTCAAGGTTCAAAAATCATTGAACATTCAACATGTTACATTTGTGATTTGTCATCCTAAATTCGCAAACAATCAGCTATCAAACTCAATCAATTTAATTGTGTAACATTAATGTGCACAAGTGACAATGCAGAAATCGTCAACATTGTCACTTAAAAGCTCAAAGTTCAGTCACCACAAAGCTCAAAGTTCAAACTTCATGATGAATCATCCTTGGACCTTCAAAAGCAACAAGATGCAAATGATAAGATACATTATAGACTAGTAATAAGTATATACTATATACAAGTTTGAATTCATAATCATCAATGTTGAATGCACATTGCACTATCATTCATCATGATCCAGTCATCATAAGTCATTCAATCGATTAAAAATTTAAGTCAAGAGAAACGACTCAATGCTCACTAAGCACTTTAAACTCGTTACTTTATTCATCAATCATGAATCTCAATCCACATTGCACATTGCACAATCATCAATGAACGAAAATCTAAAATGACAATCCATCAAGATTCAAAGCATGACAAATAAAATGACAAGTTAATGAGTCACAAGTCATAAATAAGCGTCGCCTCATAACTATCATAAATGATAATAGTAAATAGTCAATAATACAATCAATGTCAAATGATTAATCATTGATCCTCAAGCCTCAAAATCCTCAGATTCACTTTCATTATCATCATCATCATCATCATCATCATCATCATCATCATCATCATCATATGGTGCCCGACCAGTAGATGCCTCCGTCTGACTAAAACCTAGCATAGTAGATGCACTACGACTAGCACAAGTCCGAGACACCCTAATACCATGTTATGGCACAATCAACTCCTAGTAAAGCATGTCATATAAATCAAGGTCCTCTGCCGAAATGGTAGGCATATCATGGACCCTCTCAATATCAAGGTCATCAATGTTGACCTACCACACCTCCGTTGAATGGCCACCACACTCCAATAAATGCAAGTTGCATTGGCAATAGACAAGCCACTCCAATTGTGCTGTTTGGAAGAGGGCCATGTACTCCAATTTCCTTCACAACGACAGACACTGCATTCTTGTGAAAGTATGTGAATGGGTGAGTGTCTCTGCATAATTAAAAGAAAAAAGAGAAATCTTTAATCAATTAAAGAGTTCATTAAAAATTAGACACTCAAGAGTAATGAGTTATAAGTGCGTCATGACTTACTAGCTCACATGTACCAACACCGTATCTCTCCCACTAAGTCAGAGGCATCAATTGCATGTTTCTAAGCATGCAATGTCTCTACCAAAAATTCCTTCCTTATTTTGGAACTGAGTGAGCTGAATCTCTAGTTTCCTGCGTAGCTCCACGTCAAAAGCTCCATACAATACACATTGTCACGACTCACATGTGACATGTCACATGGATCGTTATACATGTCACATACACATACACACACACATACACACACACATACACACACATACACACACACACATATATACACACAAACACATACACATACACATACAAATACACACACACATACCATACACATATACACACACATATACACGCATATACATACACATACACGTACACATACACATACACATACACATACACATACACATACACATACACATACACATACACATACACATACACATACACATACACATACACATACACATACACATACACATACACATACACATACACGTACACATACACATGTGCCATACACACACAGTTGTTTCTAACAGGTTTTTGACTGACATTTATCCAACGTATGACGGGTAAGAAAAAATGTTTCTGATAGTATCTGATGCTGCCAAAAATTTTTAGAAAAAAATCAAAGAAAAATAGTAGAAATAACTTGGTAGCATATATAATTGATAACAAGACTAAATAACATGGTAACACATATGAATCAATAGCAAAGCTAAATAAAAGAGGGTTTAAATAAACCCAACAATTGAACATGTATGATGTATCATCATTTGACAACACATCATGTCTCATATCACTATTCGAAATTCAAATTCGCAATGTCCTTAGTACATTATGCATACATAAATGCATGATTTTGCATCATAATTAATGCATGATGCAACCATGCATGTATGAATCATGATGTGTCCATTCATGTGCAAGTGCCATGGAGTGCCATGGACCATGTATGTAGAGAGTAATATGCCAACCAATTGCAACTTGCAGCCACTGTTTAGGCTCCATCTGATAATTTCAGTGGCATGTGCCACGGCGGGGGGCCACTCTTCAGACTAAATCATACATGTATAATTGAATTATGGCATATGCCAAGGCTATGAGCCACTGTCCCGACTCCAAGCTCCATAGATTACAAATGAATAGAGCCTCATGTTGAAAGCACATAGTATATATCCCAAAATGTGATATATGAAAGCATACATGACATATGAACAGTAACTTTTACTTTTAAGTGTGTGTCACACTTCATGTGAGTGACTTAATCCCCGAATTTGTCTCTGTAAAACGTGCACCCAGCACAAATAAGTGACATACATATTGTTTTATCACTCCTGAGGGTGTAGACAGGGGTTTAGCACTTGAATGGAGAGGTAATTTGGTGGCTACAGAGCTTAGAGGTGAGCTGGAGTAAATGTGCATTGTGCACAGATACAGTCAGGATCACTCAGCAAGGAATGCCTATATGCAAACAATTGAAAGTTGAAAGTGTCACTGGAGTGAAAATAAGGCTGGGAAAAAAAAAATCTGAAAAAGACCAGTCAATAACAGCTGTCAGAAGTCATAAGTCAGGTAAGTCAACTATCTGTTCCTGATGCGTCGGGAAACAACAGTGCATACACATATACATACACATGTGACATACACATACACAATGCACATGCCAAGCCTTCTCTCCCTTGCATGAATTAATAAAAAGAACTCTACAATACAAGTGAATGGCCATAGTACTCATGACACCCCTTAATTCCACAAAAGTAGGACTGTCAGAAGGTGATACAACATTGACATCCCGAAGGTAGTAACAAATCTATGTTAGAGAATTAGCGAGACGATCAAAGCTACTAATAATTATAGACTCATGCCCTAGAAGTTTATTAGTTTGGCTGACCGTCATTTAGACTACTTTTTCTACACCAACATCCATGATAGCTTGGAGGATATCATCGTAGATGAACCCATCACTTTACATATAAAACAAATAGAATCATCAATCAAATGATAACTTGTCTTCATGAATTGATGGTTGATGATTGATGATTTATCATTGCATCCATGTTCCATAAGTGTTAAATTTAATACATCACGTAATATGCATAGATTACAATGCATTGTGTAATATGCATTATGCACATTGCACATGTCACGTCATACATGTGACATTGGATTGTTGCAATGTGCATTCTCATTTATGTAATATGCTTCACACCGTGTGCGTCATGTCACATGTGTGTGTTCAATTCCTCATAGGTAAGCCTTGCCACTCATACCCTAACAAAGATACTTTCTCGATGGCATTTCTCCATGCCGATGTGACATGTCCATGCAACATTCAAAGACAACCCACATTGTATAAAAGCCTTCATGATGGTTTATGTGGCTTCTTGTTTATGTTGTTTTTGCAAGCTAGCTTGAATGGAGGCATATCCAAGAGAGCCATGTGGATGCTCTTGATAATCATGCTCTACTCTTGCACTTTTTCTTGGTGGCTCGTGCTCTATGTCAATATCTATGGGCCCATAAGCTTAAGATGCTTGAGTATGGGGCTCACATGAGCCATGTGAACCGCTTTGATTCTATCAGTTCCACTATAGCCACATAGGTTGCAAGTCCATCTCTCACTTCCTCCTTAGCCCAACTTAGCTTGGCTTGTGATATTTTGCAAACAATCTTGCTTTGCTTTTGGCATGGTGATAGGAGGGGATAGGAGGACAAGGAGGCTTGTAGATGACAAGAAGGAAGGCACAAAGATGGTGTGGATGACTCTTGAGATAGAGAATAGCCTTGAAGAAAGCAAAAAATGATTTTACCTCTTTCTCCTCCTTGCACACAATTGGATTTGCAACCTCTAGCTCTCGGGAATTTTTTTTTAATTGCCTCAATGAGACCGTTTCAATGAAATGGTATCATTTGAGGCAAAAAAAAAAAAAAAAAAAAAACTTGTTTTTTCGCAACACGTTGCGAACATCGCAACATTGCCACATTGCATTGCAGATGTGTCGCAACGCTTGCAATGTAACATTGTTTTACAAGTAACATCAAGTGATCAGATTCACAGAAGTTGACAAATAATAGATTATAGAAGTACATCACACAAGCTAAATTTTCTCAACTAAACATTGAGAGTCTACCTCCCATTCGCTCTAAATTTTGGCACCTTCAATATTTAGTAGAGAAAAGGGTGACATGTCAATAACCGAGAACAAAACAAAGTTGGTTGTTTCAACACCATTTTGTGTAGAGTCTTCCACATAAAAATCACAAGAAAATAATTCTTCACTGTAAATACCTGTTTGAAGGCCCCTACATCTACTACATAGAATGAAGCCACAGAGTTCTATATGTAAGCAATGCATTAATAATGCTTCCTCTTTACCGAAACTTGGGGCACCTTCTAGGCATGTTCGTGAGGATTATATATTGGGTAAAATGCAAGGCGCTTCCTTCCATAAAGATGGTTCAATTAGAGCTTCACATAAGTTCTAGCATAATCATAGTGATATATGTGGTCCTACGCAAATACCTTCCTTTAGGAATTATCTTTACTTTATGACTTTCATAGATGATTTCTCCAGGCATGCATGGGTGTATCCTTTGAAAGCAAAGTCCGAAGTGTTTATGTGCTTCCTCTTTACCGAAACTTGGGGCACCTTCTAGGCATGTTCGTGAGGATTATATATTGGGTAAAATGCAAGGTTCTTCCTTCCACAAAAATGGTTCAATTAGAGCTGCACATAAGTTCTAACATATTCATAGTGATATATGTGGTCCTATGCAAACACCTTCTGTTGGGAATTATTTTTACTTTATGATTTTCATAGATGATTTCTCGAGGCATGCATGGGTGTATCCTTTGAAAGCACAGTCCGAAGTGTTTATGTGCTTCAAACAATTCCTATTTATGGCTGTAAATTTGTCAATACATAAAATGGGCACCCTCTAATCGGATCGAGGAGAGGACTATATGACTTTTGTGTTTAATGCATTCTGGCTTAGCATGGAATAAACATAAGTGTACAATGAGATATAGACCTCCACATAATGGAGTTTTTGAGAGGAGAAACAAGTTTCTCATGGAATGGCGAGGTGTATGGTCAAAAGCCAATTTTCCCCACATAGCTTCTAGCTTGATGTTGTTGTGTGCGTAACATATGTACTTAATAGGCATCCCAGAAAGCATTACAGTCTACCACTCCTTATGGGGCTTGGTGTGGCCATTTGTTTCTCATTTGCATGTTTTTGGTTGTTCGGCATACGCATTAGTGCTTGTACAACAACGCAAAAAAATTGGATGATAACGCTATGAAATGTATTTTTGTTAGCTGTAGTTACAAAAATAAGGATTATGGTTTGTATCATCCATTGACTAAAAGGATTCTGATTAGTCGATTCATAGTGTTTGTGGAGGATATAATTCAACCCCTAAATTTAAGCATTCCACTTAAGCTCTTCATTGTTTAATTTTTATGTTTTTTTCCAACGAATCATGTATGATATATCATTATCTAGAGCTTGAGGAATCCAAGAGTCAATCAAACACGATCTCATTCAAAGGTCATAGTTCGTGCCTGAGGGTCTAATCAGAGGCATGGGAGTTCCACTATTGCATAATCATGGCATGGATCAAATAGTAGACCTAGTCCATCCACCACGGCAAAGGAAAATGTGGTCATCGATAAAGATCCTAGAGCGCCATCGTATGATGATGATGACAACATTCTTACTTATAGAGATTATGAGAATGCATCTATTGCTTCCTCTAGTGGCGAGTATTGAGACTCATGTAGTGATCATCACTATGAAGATAAATTATGAGATGGAATTTCGCACTGCAACTTGAAACTTGCAATGTTGATGTAGTTTGGACATTTGTTAGCATTTACTTTTGTCACATGTATGATGTTATAACTTATGTTAATGTGTTTCTTGTTTCAAATTAAGTTGAAATTTGCAATCTTGAATCTTGATTTTTTTTTCTTTGGTCTTATATCATGCATGTTTTGACATTTATGTAATTCGTAAACACATGATACGTGAATTTATTAATTTGTGAATTAAGAATTTTGATCAATCAGTATTGAATTTTTCATACCATGTATGCAAAATTGAAATGTTGAATTGTCAAGATACAAATTATGGATTTTTAATCTTGATTCTTGATTCTAGAATGCCTTATGAATAGTGACAATATCTATATCATCTATGTATGTATTATGTACATTGTAACATGTATGACATATGTGATAATGTATGTATCTATAACTATATATGTACTAATAGTTATGTATGTACGACGTTACGTGGTACATATTCACTAGTAACTATGTATGCAATGTGTGTGTAATATATTAAAAAAAGTATGTGTGTGTGTGTGTGTAATATATATATATATATATATATATATATATATATATATATATATATATATATATATATATATATATATATATATATATATATATATATATATATATATATATATATATATATATAGAGAGAGAGAGAGAGAGAGAGAGAGAGATAGATAGATAGATAGATAGATACATACATACATACATACACACACACATATATACATACAAATTACGCATATGCATACATACATACATACATACATACATACATACATACATACATACACACACATACACATATATATACATACAAAATATGCATACATACATACATACATACATACATACACACACACACACATATATATATATATGTGACGAGAATAGGAGAAGAATGCAGGGCCCCACAATTTTTTTCGGATACATTTGTATCTTTCTTTTTTACACATCGCATCATTGAACATATGAAAGCCTTGTAAATGCATTAGAGGACTTCTCTAGATGCATGTGTTACGTCTCCACCCTTCTAGGACATCTAGATGGGCGTTTGCAATTATTGTCCGGCCAGGAGATGTCCAGTCAAGGTGTACTAGACCAGGGAGTTCGGTGTGAACTTGGTCATTTCACTTGAGTCATTAAATAGGACTCAAGACCTCTCATTTGGCATTCTTGGCATTTGTCAAGACTCGACTGTCGACCTCGCATGACAAAGCCTCATCACCCGTTCTGGTGGGGGATTGGTGGTATGGGACACCAATCCTCTCGAGCTAGAGGTAGCTGCCTGTCACGTGCTACAGACTCCCAGGCTTGGGGATGAGCCCGTATTGGCTCTACGGCTGGAAGGTGAGTCTGATGTCTTCCCTTCTATTGTTTGTGAATATGACTTGTGTCTTGTCCAGCAAGGAGGATCCTGGAGGTTCTAACACAAGCTCTCTACTCGTATGGAGGAAAAGCCAAGACGACGTGCACAAAACCATTAGAGCTTGTAGAGCCATGATGGCTCAGCTTGACATGTCTTCCATCCTCTTGTATGGGATGGTATGGGATGCTAATAAGAGGAGAAGAAGACAAGGGGAGCACATGCAAGCCGGTGGTGGAATTCACAAGTATGTCCCACATTACCTTTGAGTTTCTATTGAGATAGGGGCTGATAATACGCACCCTTCGTCTTCACCTCTTGCCTTCATGGCTGGAATCTCCCATCCTACTGCAGGAGGAGAGGGATGAGTCCCAAGGAGGTGGCATATGGATGATGATGCAAGGACTATAGGAGGGGGCTGCATGGGAGCAGCCACCCTTTTTATATAACTTTGTCGGAAGCTGGATTGGAAAAGAAAGGGGCAGCGGTAGGGAAGAAAGGGGCAGCGGTAGGGAGTTGCCTACACCCCTATGCGGGTGCTCGAGACAAGGACTCTTCTCCTATTTAGGGAATCATGGGCGGGGGAGATTAGAGGAGAAGGTAAATCCCATGGGAGAAGGAAAAGAATCAACTTTTCACTGCTCTGCTGGAAGTTTTCTTCTGAAATAAAAGAGGGCAAGCACAGCAGCGGGTGGTGAAAATGGCTCTTTTTTATTTTTCTCCTTCTACCTCCCTTGGGGATCAGTCTAATTCCTCCTCTTCTGGCCATGAGAACCTCCTCAAAAGGCTGGCGCCTGAGGAGAAATCTGATGGAATCCCTCAGCTAACCGGAGCCTGAGGAAGTATGGGGGGCAGCTCCTTAAAGTACCTAGCTCATGGCTTGGATGAGCTAAAAAAACAGAAACTGATGTCTTTTGGCAAAGAAACCCATGCGCAACTGGTCAGGCAAATTTGCTGCAGCAGTTGATGAGGTTCTTTGAACGTCAAGTACCCTAAATTGGGGTCCGATCAGAGATAGACAAGTGGCTGCTAGGTGGCAGCACCTCAGTCATTAAATTTCCAGCACCCCAACGAAAAAGATTCCAGCCACATGCTCAATTTAGAGATAAATTAATGAGTGGCTAAGAATAATTGTGTAAATTAAAGAAAATTAGAAAGTTTTAAAGACTTTCTAATTTAGTTGAGGAGGTGGCTGAAAAATAGGGGAGGTGGCTAAAATATAGAAGAGGTGGCTGAAAAATAGAGGAGGTGGGATGAAAACTATAAATAGAGGCATTCCTTCTCTCAATTACCAAACTTGCTCGCAAGGAGGATCCAAGTCTTTCGAGTACCTCCAGCCTCGTCATCTATCTTCAGCCTCTCCACTCTCTCCTTTGTCATGGAGATGTCTCCTCGGCCTAGTACATCTCAGCCACCTACACCTGCTAGTCAAATCGAGCCTATGGAGGAAATGACAACCCCCATACCAACATGCATGGGCAACGTCCCAAAAGAATCTCTAAACCGTCTGAGCGCACCGAAGGCTCACTAGTGGCTTCCCTACATGAGGAGCTGCTAGAGGTGAGAAAGGAGGTGATGACTTTGAGATCTACCCATCTCCCACACTCGGCAATCACTATGAACACCTTACCACCACAGTTCTTTCCAGAACCCTTTCGAGGGGACAAGAAGGAATGCAAGGAAGGTGTTATCATTGATTGGTTGTCCAAGTGGATAGGCTTCTTCAACATGTATGGTCTGGCTCATGCTCAATGCATCGGCCATCTTCAGCTCATGTTGAAGGGACGAGCATATTCATGGTGGGTTGCTCTCAAACCTCAACCGATTACATGGGAAGAATTTCAAACGGTCTTTCGTGCACACTTTGTGCGAGGTGACAAGTCGGAAGCCTACAGAAGGAGGTTCTGGTGTGAGATGGAATTCAGGACAGAGGTCCTTGGATGCTTATTCACATGAGTTTAGAGACTAGATTCAAAGGACCAGGGATCTCGAGGAGCCTCAAGCATGGCTCCTCATGTTATACCTCTTTGGGTTTCCACTGAGATATCAAAACGAGGTGTTGCAAAATCCAATTGGGTCATTGGAGGACATCTACAAATTTGCAAGGAACTATGACAATACCCTAGCAATTTCACGAGGGGACAAGGGGAAGGATGTATCAACCCCTAGTCACTCCAAGAAGGTGAAGCGTATTTCTGCTCCACCTTCAATAGAAGCTCAGTCTAGGGGACCACCACGGAGGGAGATGGGCACAGATAGCACTTTCCAAGCTCTTAGACTTAAGTGTTGGTATTCTAAGGTTTGAATACCATATGTTAGAAGTGGTATGGGCCCCAATAATAATAAATTCACAGGTTTACAAGATCTTCCAACAAATGAACCTTAACATACACACCTTAAGACTCAAAAATAGATCAGTGAGAGATAGAGAGAGAATAGATGAGATTTCAAGTGTAACGGTAAGCTATGAGGCTCACCTACACTATCTATATGAATGTCAAATTACAATGTGTATATGATACAAACTGACAATATCTATATCTAGGCAGAAATACAAACTAGATACAAGAGATTGTGTGCTTAAGAGGTACGAAGAGTGTGTGTGTGTGTGAATATGGAGGATAAGAACAGTTTAGAACTGTTTTACAGCGAACCCAAATTCTGATTAACCTAAATCAGAAATGAGTGACCTAGCAAGTGTGAACGGAAATAGACTTGCTACTCACAGTAAATCAACAATGGATGTTGATGGTAAGCTTGCAGAATCTCCTCCAAATAATCACCAAGATGTAGACCACAACTCCTCCAGGAGTATGAGAACTCCTCCAAACTTGCCTCCAAGATCTCCTCCTAACTTGAGAAGATTGATCACCTGCTCCAAGTTATTCTCCAAGAGCTTGAGCTTGTTGAGCGATGATTTGAACAATGAGGATGGCTCCTTCTTTTATAGCCTTGAAGTGCCCTCCAGAAGCAAATACGAAAAGCATGATCACTTAATCAAAAACGTCGTTTCAAAAAACTAACCGAATATGGCGTTTTTCCGAAAAGTAAGTATTCAATAATCGTAATCACGTTGCTGCCGTCACATGGCCGCTTTGATTTTATTGCAAAAAATCTTCTCACGTTGCGCGCTGATGATGGGATTCCAACTCTCGTCCCAAGTTTGAGAGCACGACGACCTATCCACGGCGCACGCTGCCACGTGCTTTCTCTTGTGGAACAAATATAAAGAACACACTATATGTATTGTTGCATCCGCGTGTGATTTGAAAAGAGAGAGCTTCTAATGTTGGACCATATTGACATTGTTTCCAACAATCCCCCCTTCAATGTCACAATGGTACAAGGTTCAATAACCTGCAAAACTTCTAATATCTGCAAATATCTCTTAACTGATTTCCATTGAATCTTAAGCTGACTGTGAATGAACCTCGATACTTGAGAAATTGCAAATTGAATGTCTTGATGTGTATTACATAAAAATATCAAGAAACCTACTGCTTGACTATATAATGTAGCATCAAATGGTTCTGAATCTGGTTCTAAATTTGCTACTAATTGTAATGACACATTAACATTCATAGGTGTCTGCATAGGCTTAGAATCTATCATCTCAAACCTTTCCAATAATTTCTCAATGCATTTTTGTTGTGTCATGTAGATACACTCATCTCTATATTTAAACTCAATCCTGGGACTTGTGATTATCACATCACTTTGTAGTGCATCTTGAACACTAGCTGGTTCATTCTCAACTGAAGTAAGAGCTAAAACATTATGAATCTCAAAATGTTCTGCATAATTTACCTCGTCTTTTTGTTGTCTCCTATTTTCAACCATAGCCAAGAACTTCTTGAAAGTAGGAAAAACCTCTGACTTCACTTTAAGACTGTAAATCCATGAATATCTTGAGAAATCATCTATGAACATAACAAAGTACCTGTAACCTTGAATAGAATCTGTTCTCATCGGACCATTCACATCTGAATGTATGATCTACAACTTCTTTGTGGCCGTGATAAATCCATGTTTCTTGAAAGGTAGTTTGTGAAACTTCCCTTCAAGACATCCTTCACATGATTCTGCATCATCTGGTAAAGCAAAAGTAGGCAAACTCTTAACCATACCTTGATCTTTGATACGCTTGAGAGCTGTGTAACCGATATGACCAAATCTAGCATGCCATAGCTTCATGTTCTCCTTAGGTGTAGTAGACTTAGCAACATTAGCATGACTTATTTTGGATAACACAAACATGCCACTTCTATTTTCACCTTGAAGTAGACAATGCTCCTCATCAGGTGAGAGGATCTGACATGACTCTTTCTCAAAAACTACTTTACAACCATCTGACAAAAAAGTCAAGATAGAGAGCAAATTCTTCTTTATTTCTAGAACATAAAGAACATTCGAAATTGTGAAATTTCCTCTTGCTGTAGACTTAAGGTTTACTTCTCCAACATCCAACTCATGACCATTTGCAATGGTCACTCTTCTACCTGAAGAGTTAGAAAGGGAAGAAAACACCTTTCTGCAACCTGTCATATGCTTAGTAGCTCTAGAATAAAAACTCAAAGGATTATTTGAGATTGCATTTAACACTGCCTGATCAAAAGCTGTCTCTTCAATAGTAGCCCATGCATCTGAATCTACCTTTGAAGATTTACGTTTTGGATCATCTTCAACACTATTACTTGATGCTTTTTTCTTTTCATTGAAAATCCTTGCTCTGCATTCTGCTATGAAATGACGTGGTTTCTTACAGTAATGGCATACTCCTTTCTTTGAATCAGATGTAGTCGAAGATTTTTCTTTGGGTGTAGAAGAAGCATTAGGAAAAGGACTAGAAGACTTTGGATTCAAAGATTTACTTTCCTTGTTGGATTGCTGACTCTTCTTCTCCTTCTTCTTCTTTCCCTTCAATGATGATAACATGGCTTCATCATTCTCTTCCATACTCTTTTGTTGGTCTTCATCTTGAAGTAATAGGAACTGTAGCTCTTCAAATGAAATTTCTCTATCTCTTGTAGAGAGAGATAAAGAGGTAAAAACAGAACGGTACGTAGATGGAAGTGAGTTTAGAAGTGTGTTTACCATCTCTTCATCTAAAATGTTGACTCCAACATTGAGTAATTGATCTTGTAAACCTTTAAGCTTCAAAATATGTGTCTGGACTGATCCACCAACTTTCATCCTTATGTTGGCTAGTTGTCTCCTTAGATGAGCTTTCCTAGCAGGGTTTCCACTCTGATAGAGATTCTCTAACTCCAACCAAGCCTAACGAGAACTTCTGCAAGACTTGATTTGGGGTATAATATGCCTCTTGACTCTCATAGCAATAGATGAAAGTGCTAGTGCATCCCTTGAATCCCATCTGGATTGCTCTTATGTAGGAAGTAGTCTTGTAGTAGTATGGACTCCTGATGATGAAAGAGTTTCTTCTTCTTCACTAACCTCCTGTTGAGCAGAAATAGGAATAGGGGGTCTTCTAGAAGATGAAGTAGCCTCTTCTCTGACTTGTCTTGGCCTTGGATAAGTGCCATTGACAATATTCCATAAGTCCTTTGTTATTAACAGATTCATCATCATAAAACTCCACATTGGATAATTAGACATGCCCTCAAGCTTGTCTTCATTCTAAAGTCTATAGTCACTCATTTTGTTAAGGGTGTATGTCAACTATGCTCTGATACCAAATGTTAGTATTCTAAGGTTTGAATACCATATGTTGGAAGTGGTATTGGGCCCAATAATAATAAATTCACAGGTAGAGTGAGAGATAGAGAGAGAATAGATGAGATTTCAAGTGTAACGGTAAGCTATGAGGCTCACCTACACTATCTATATATGAATGTCAAATTACAATGTGTGTATATGATACAAACTGACAATATCTATATCTAAGCAGAAAGAGGAACTAGATACAAGAGATTGTGTGCCTAAGAGGTATGAAGAGAGTGTGTGTGCGCGAATATGGAGAATAAGAACAGTTTCAAATTGTTTTACAGCAAACCCAAATTCTGATTAACCTAAATCAGAAACGCGTGACCTAGCAAGTGTGAACGGAAATAGACTTGCTACTCACAGTAAATCAACAACGGATGTTGATGGTAAGCTGGCAGAAACTCCTCCAAATAATCACCAAGATGTAGACCACAACTCCTCCAAGAGTATGAGAACTCCATCTTGGTATATAGAGAGACGTTGGAGGCACATAGACAGCATTTACATCTTGTCTTACGCATTTGAAGACAAGAGCGATATGCGAAACAAAGTAAGTGTGAATTCTTTCGCACTCGGCTACTTTACCTTGGTCATATCATACAATAGATGGTAGTCGCATTGACCATGATAAAGTTAGGGTTGTGATGGATTGGCCTATTCTCCAAACTATCCATAAGGTGAAGGTCTTTTTGGGATTCACTGGTTTTTTCATAGGTTCATCAGAGACTATGCTCATATTGCAAGACCCTTCACCCATTTATTGAAGGGTATTCGTTGCAATAGGCGTAGCTATGGTGTATCATGATTCATCATTCATGCATGATCATTGATGTTACATTGTTAAATGTTATGTTATGAATCATGATGTTTATTGTTAAAAGTTAAAAACTTAGAAAGTAAGGTGTTAAATGTTATGATCATTGTGTTGTTAGAATCTAGATGATGATGATGTTATGATTATTGATGTTAAATCTTATAATTTATGATGTATCATGATTCATGTGACATGTTAGATGTTATATAATCAAATCAGTGAATGATAATTGATCGATGTATCATGTAACATGTTAAAACTTTAATATTATGAATCACGTGACATGAATGATGTTGACAGTTGTTAAATGTTATGATTTTAAATTTTATGAATTATGAATCATGATGTATCATGATTCATGATAGAAGTTATAAACTAGAATTCAGAAGTTAGAACTTAGAACTTTCAACTTCCAAATGGTAATATATCATCTAATCCACTCCGAGTAAGGCATGTGCCATGTAATGAGTGAGTAGTCTTCAGTCAGTCATGACTCATGAGTCATGACTTACGAGTCAAGACCAATTTAGATTGATAATCTCTATTATCACACACACACACACATACACATATATATATATATTTTTTGTAATATGTATTTTATGGTATATATAGTCATATCCCACCTTATTATATATTATAGGACCCAAAATACCTAAAAAATACATATATAAATTTTGAAAATAAATAAATTTATCACAATGCCCAAGTCCAAACCTTACCCTCGTTGCTAACCCGTTGCTAGCCCGTTGTCGTTGTCGTTGCTAAAACGTTGCTTTCCACTACGATGCAAGCTTAATAAAGCTAAGCAATTGAGACGTGGAGGACTACTCCACCCATTACAGATTCCCAAAAGTAAATGGTCTTCCATTCCTAGGACTTTGTGACAGGGTTATCGAGGACCCAAGGGGGTCATGATGCCATTTGGGTTGTTGTCGACCGACTCACAAAAATGGCGAGGTTTATACCAACATGTTCCACAGTGCAGAGCCATGAATTAGCTCAGCTCTTTGTGGAGCATTCGTATGAAATTGTGATTCTAAGTTCACTAGCAATTTTTGGCAGACAGTATTCCAGACATTGGAGACTCAATTGAGCATTTCTTCATCGGATCATCCAGAGACCGATGGACAGACAAAGCATACGAATCAGACTATAGGGGATATGATATGTGCATATGTCTCCCGACGATGGTCTGATTGGGAGCATTACCTTACCCAAATTGAGTTAGCTTATAGCATCACTAAGCATTCGGCTACAAGATATAGCCCGTTTATGTTGATGTATGGTTATGAACCGAGACCAGCACTTGCTATTGGACTCACGAGTGTCCAGACTCAATCTCTTGCTGATTTCTTGCAGGATATGCAAGAAATGCTACATACCACAAAGGAAAGCATGAAAACAGCCCAGGATAGAGCTGTCTTTTATGCTAACCAGCACCGTAGACCTCGTGACCTACACATTGGCATGTGGGTGTACCTTCGGGTTCCGAGAGATTCTGAGATGATACAAACTAGCTTGTGCACGAAGTTATCTTCCCGATACTGCGGTCCATTCCAAATCACAAGGAAGGTAACTGGTGTATCCTATGAGTTAGAACTACCTCGAGGAATCACTATTCATACTGTGTTCCATGTTAGCCGCTTGAAAGAGCAACTTGGGCAAGATGATACAGTGATGCCTCAGAGGAGGTTCCTACCTTGAAAGATATTGTTCAATACGTTCCACTAGAGCAAAAGATTGTTCTAGACCAGAGGGAGAAGAAGTCTCGTAAGATTTCCTATCCTGAGTATCTAATAAAGTGAAAGCACAAACCTGAGTCAGACGCGACTTGGGAGTCAATTAGATCGTTGAAGAATCGTTTTCCTTGGTTTGTTACTAAGGAGATTGTTGAGGATAGCAATTAAAAATAAGGGGGGAAGTGTTACGTCTCCACCCTTCTAGGACATCTGGATGGGCATTTGCAGCTATTGTCCAACAAGGAGGTGTTCAACCGGTGTGTACTAGGACGGGCCAATTCAGTGTGAACTGGGTCGTTTCACTTGAATCCTATAAATAGGACTCAAGACCTCTCATTTGGCATTCTTGGCATTTGCCAAGACTGGACTCTTGGCCTCACATGGGAGAGCCTTGTCACCCTTTCTGGTGGGGGATTGGTGGTATGGGACACAAGTCCTCTAGAGGTGGCTGCCAAGCACGTGTTGCAGACTCCCAAGCTCGAGGGTGAGCCCATATTGGCTCTACGGCTGGGAGATGAGTCTGATGTCTACCCTCCTATTGTTTGTGAATATGGCTTGTGTCTTGTCTTGTCTTGTCCAAGAGGGAGGATCCTAGAGGTTCTAACAGCATGTCCCTTCAAGATTGTAGCAAAACCCTTGTATAATAGTAGTTTCTTTAAGAGTTTCCAAAAAAGCACCAGTCACTAGTGTGAAAGGACCAAACCCAAGGCACATGTATATAAGTCACTTGGTGACACAATTGTAAAGACTTTTTGTCATAATGCTAAACTAACTTCTGAAATTTGTGATTCCTTCTTTTTGCTAGTGTATCTTCTTCTTCGTGAGCTTGTGTGCATGTTTGAGGCATGTAATGTGTCCTTGGACCTCCAATGGCTCAACGATCATATGAGTATCAAGGATACACCCAACCTCAACCGGTGTTAGGACAACAACCACCCCACCCTCAAAATGTTGTACAGTGAAATACACACAACCACAAGAAAACCTGGAAAGAGTTGCAGTACCTGTAACCCCATTGACGAGCTCTGAAGAATACTAATCACAATTATGAGCACCACTATAGTGATTACTACGTGTATGATCATAATCTCATAGAATATGAAGCTACCTATGTGCAGCAATACTATGAATATGATGGCTATGGAGATTCTTATGGATCAAAATATGCCAACGTGATGTATGTCGCACCTAGAGTTCATGCCCCAATAAGACAACTTCTGAGACCACCCTCTCCAAGAGGACCTTGCTATAGATGCAAAGGAGATCATTTCATTAGGGAGTGTACAATACCCAACCATCCACCTCCTTAAAGAGCTTGGGAAGGATATTGCAATGATTCTGGAAAAGAACGCCTCTTTCAAGATTGTCCCAAGGATCCCTCCAGAACGTCTTCCACTACCCAATTCAATGTGATTGAAGTGATTGAGTCCTCTCGTACTGATAAAGAATATATGGTACCATTGAAGGCTATAACAAGAGCCCAAGCCAAGAAAAAAAATAGAAACCCTAAGTGACGATAGGTCTAAAAGTCCAATAAGTGAAAAAAAAGAGAATCCTTACCCTTAGTGGTAGAAGATTCTCAAGAGTTATTGAAAAGCTCCAAAAAGAGAAAAGCTCAAAAATGGAAGACTAACCCCTTAGTGGTAGGAGATTCTAAAGAGTTATTGAAAAGCTCCAAAAAGAGAAAAGCTCAAAAAATGGAAGACTAAAAGAGAAAAGATTAAAAGCAAATGGATAAAGAAATTGGAGGAAGAAAAACAAGAGTAAATGAAGGTAAAAGATTCTACAAAAGAAAGTCAAACACCAAAGGAAAATGATGTGGTAAAGGGAGAACAAACGCAAGAACAAGAAGGATCAATTCTCGCAAGTCCGATGCTTGAAGACTTACAAATGTTGTTAAAAGCCTATCATAGAGCAACGTGACAAACGTTACCCTAGAGGAAATCTAGAAAAGGAAAGACTAGAATTATGCAAGAAACTCATTGAGGTTGCTCAAACTATGCTAGAAAAACAAATCCCAATCATTCCGAAAATGAGAACTCCAAAGAAGAAATTCCAAGGATGCTTAGAAAATTTTCACTCCAGCCAAACAGTACAAGAACAACCTAATATGGCTAGAAGAGAACTAAGATTAGAACCCCCACTGATATTGATTCTTTAATCCCTAAGGTAGAAGCAAATTGGCCACAAGACATGTGGACCAAAGCTCAAGAAGACAAATGGAAGAAGACTCAAAGAGAGACCCCTCCTTTCATTGAATTAGATGCTTCTATAAACCAACCGATGGTTGAGAGAGACGTAGAATTGGAAGACCTGTCTCATCAAAACTTCGAGACAGAAGAAGCCATTAGCCTAATGACACTTCCAAATTACATGGGAGAGTATGAACAGAAATCTGATTTCTTCCATGCTCCCACATTAAGATACAAGACAAAGAGGACCTCCGAGGAAGTGTCTAAAACACTAAAAGAGTTGAAAAAGGCTAAAATCCGTTGTTTCATAACTTTAGAGGGATTATTGTCAAGTCAAGCCCCAATTGTGAAATAAATTAGCTCCACAACTTAACATTAAGGATTAAACCAGCTCAAAAAAGAAGTTAATGAAGAAACCCCTACTGTGAAGATTCCTATGGACAAAGTAAGAGATTTTAGTAAAAGTGACGAAGGAAACACTTGTCTTCCAATCACATTCACTAGACACAAGTGCAAGAGTAGGAATTCCTATCAAGGAGATTTGGGAAAAATGGGGAAAGCGAGCTTTGAGACCTACTAGAATGAAACTGCAATTGGTTGATGGCCATGTAAAACACCCATTAGAACTCCTAGAAAATGTACTTGAGACTACCTATGGAGTAGAGTTTGAGCACACCTTAGCCATATATAAATTTGGCAAATGATCCTAAGAAGACCATTCATGCGACAATTGAAAGTAGTTCAAAATTGAGAAAGATATGCCTCATACCTTCAACCAAGGCACTACAACCAAGATAAATCTCCAAAGGGATGTTCCACCTCTTCAAGGGAATCCCATCCATAAAGAGGAAGATGACATGTCAATACACACTGCGGGATCTAGTGATCAAGCTTGGATGAATGAGGATGCTCAACTATGGATTTGCAAAGCTACCCAAAGAGAAGAAAAGAGGCTCCAATGTTGGAAGCCACGAAAAGAAGGAGAATTGATGAAGCATGCCTCAAATAAGATGAAGCATTTGAACCTCATGGCTAGATAGACATATTAGCAAATCCTAGATGTTTGTGTAAATGAAAAAGTGCTCACCATGACCGAATGTGTACATGAGGAAGGATATGACTTAGGTCTATTAATGGTAATGATCAAGGAAGAAGATGATGGTAGAGCGTCTCGTTTACACGTGCGCCGATGTTTTTTAGAAGATTTGTCGAAATGAAAAGATGATGATTGTGAAAGCATAATAATGGAGCCTGAGTTTGACCCAAAATAACCAACGAGAAAGAGAATTGAAACATCTTCTCTATAGAGGGCTATTGGATGGGGAGTAATTGCTTTTGGGTTATACCTTTTGGCTTAACTAATGCCCCAGCCACTTTCCAAAGATTTATGTGTCATGTCTTTAAAGAGTTCCTAAGGAAGAGTATGGAAAGTATATAGGGATTACCTATGCACTTACTCTTCCCAGAGATCCACTCATATACATGAGTCAAGTCTCATTTTTGACAAGTAAAGACAATATCGAGTGTGCTTGAATCTTGCAAAATGTGTCTTTATAATGAGACAAGGCAAAATATTTGAACATAGAAGGTGAAAATTTTTAAATATTTTCATAGCTCTCAAAAAGAGGTTCCCAACCATAAGTGATACTTAGCCATTTGACCATATTTACCCCTTCAAAAGTCAAACCTTAATTTTTAGTCAAAATTCAAAACAAGCTTTGAAAAGCAAGTTTTTAATCAATGATGAAGATTTAAAGTTACAAATCACAAGATCCTATGGTGGAGAAACCATATGCCAAAAGAGCTTGACACATGTGACATCACTATAGCTCGACACATCAGCATAGGCAATAGTTTTTGCCAAAATTATCTTTTTATGGAGCTTTTCACATAGGATTTTCGTTAGAGGCTTTGGCTATATAAAAACCATCAATTGGCATTGTAAGTGTAGTGCTCTTGGTGAGCTCTAGCCTTCCGATGAGCTTTGCAATTTTCAGCCAATAGAAGAGATGACGACATGTACACCTACCAACACATGGGTTATGTCCCAAAAGGGATGTTCCCTTCCACCTGCTTCATCAAGAGCATCATTGTGACAATGCACATTTGGTGGAGTATGCCACTCCGATCGAGATTCCTCCAAAGGACAATGGGGATAACCATAATCAGGAGGATTGGATAGCCTTGATTACAGCATCTGTTATGACACAAGAAGTAACAGGCATGAGGGCATGACCTTCTCCACATGATGAGAGGTAGCAAGGTGAAACCTTGAATGCATATTCATGGGATTTTAAAGACTTGGGCATTGACCCACATCCTCGAGGATCTAGTAGATCCCATTGATGCTCTATTGAGAGAGACAACCAGGATCATTTCTTTTGGATGCTCTGCAAACCCATTAGCATGACCAGCATATGTACTAAACAGGTGTCCCACTAAAGCATTGTAGTCTATCACTCCATATGAGGCTTAGCATGGTCGTAAGCCATCTGTTGCTCACCTTCGTGTTTTTGGTTGACTGACATATGCATTAGTGCCTGAACAACAACGCAGGATATTGGATGATAAAGGTATGAAATGTATTTTTGTTTTGGTAGAGTTTTGAAAGCAGAGGATATCGTCTATATCATCCATTAGTTAGCTCTAAAGACATGTATGATACTTTGCCGCCTCTTTTTACAGGTGGACAGTCTAGTGCTGGTCCTAATGAGGCAACTTCTTAGCCTTTACAACGTTTCATGTGATGATGCACATCATTCTATCTTTTATGTAGATTTACATGATGCACTTGTTGATGAGCGAGTTGATATTGAAGAGGCAAAAACTATGCCAAAATGCCTAGTGCATACTTTGCGTGACAGCAAATTAGATGCATCTCTATCATATCGTACTCGTTTTGTCTCTCCTAGTGCTTTTGCATCATATTGCTATGCTATGGCTGCCTCTAGTCTCTGTGATGAGAATGAGCATGTTTCGTTTGACGAAGCACAAAATTCTGAAAATCGGATGGAAGCTATACAATCTGAATATGATGCTATAATGAAGAATGATACCTAGTCTTTATGTGACTTGCCTCCACGCAAGAAGGCCATTGGCAGTAAGTGGGTATACAAGCTGAAGCGCAAGCCTGATGGAACAGTTGACAAGTGTAACATTAGGCTTGTTGCAAAGGGTTATGCTCAAGAAAGAGGCATTGATTTTGATGAGACCTTTGCTCCTACTTACCGAGTGACTACTGTTTGTACCATCTATGCACTTGCAGCTCATCATGGTTGGAATGTACATCAGCTCAACATCAAAACTGCAATTTTGAACAGTGACTTGCATGAAGAAGTGTATGTTTTTCAGCCCCGTGGCTTTGTGCAAAAAGGGCATGAAAACCAAGTGTGCAGGTTGAAAAAGGCATTATATGGTTTGAAGCAAGCACCACGTGCTTCGTATGAAAAGATACATGCCTATCTAATTGCACATGGTTTTGAGAACAATCCAACTAAGAGCACCTTATATGTTAAGTGTGCTAATGATATGCTTTTGATCATTGTTGTGTATATTGATGACATATTGCTCACTAGTTAAGACATGGTTTTGAGAACAGTCCAACTGAGAGCAACTTAATGTTAAGCGTGCTAATGATGTGCTTCTGATCATTGTTGTGTGTGTTGATGACATGCTCATGAGAAGCATATTGGTGATTTTAAGGCTGATTTGCATGCCTCATTTGAGATGTCAGATTTGGGGCATTTGCATCATTATTTGGGCATTCAATTTATGCAAGTTGATGGCGGAATAGCTTTGTGTCAAAAAAATATATTGACACATTATCGCAACGTTTTGGCCTTGAAGACTGTAAACCCATTGCCACTCCTATGGAGACAGGTTTACGGTTGAGTCTTCATGATGCTAGAGATGCATTTGATGTCTTTCTCTATCAGCAGGCTATTGGATGCTTGATTTACTTATGCATTACTTGGCCAAATATTCAGATTGTTGTCTCACATATGAGAAGGTTATGCATTGCTGAGGTGTCAAGCATTGGCATGGAGTTAAGCGCATCTTTCGCTACTTGAGTGGCACCCGGCTACTTGGATTGTTTTATCCCTAGGGGGATCACTACCGCCAAATTTACATGTTTTTTCGGATTGTGACTCGGCTGGCTGCTATGACACTCGTGTGTCCACCAATGGTTTTTGCTTCATGCTTGGTAGCTCATGCATATCTTGGTTGAGCAAGATGCAACCTACTGTGGCCACTTTCAGTTTTGAGGCTGAGTATAGGGAAGTTTTCACAGCAACAATTAAGTGTGTGAGGCTCAGACACCTTATGGCTGATTTGGGTGTTGATCAGTCTTCTGCCACCTCCATCTTCAGTGATGGTCAAAGTGCATTGGCAATTGCGAGGAACCTTGTGTTCCATGCTTGCACTAAGCACATTAAGGTGCACTATCATTATGTTAGGGAGAGGTTCTCTACGAGAGAGATGAGTTTGGTATATGTGCATTGTGCCCACACAGGAGAACATTGCATACCTTTTCACAAAGGCTCTACCTAGGGAGAAGTTTAAAGCTTTCCACAAAGCTTTGGGCTTACTTCCTTTTGTGGATTGATTCCACATAGCTTGGCACTCCCTTATACATGAGTGCGAGCTCCTTCACTGCATCAGAGGGGATTTGTTGATATATTTAGGTAATGATGTGTGTGAACACACTAGGACTGCCGGGACAATTTTTTCCCTCTTTAAGAGGTTTTTCCCCCCCGGCTTGTATATATGCCTATAACCCTAACGGGTCACTTATCTTTGTACATTCTAGTGGTAATACATTCAATATTGTGCGTTGTGCTCCAAGCTTCTTCATCTTCCTTGTGCTGTTCGCGTGCTTCTGCACACCGCGAACTCCAACAAAAAGTCAAACCAAAAATACATTTCAAATTCAAATGTTTGATTGCAATCAACATGTCATAAAATGAATCATACATGTCCAAAACAAATGAATATATATGATAATTGTTTCTAGAAAAACCTAATAACTACTTTTGATCCCTAATTCTTTGTAATTGTGTACTAATATAAACCTTCAAAATGTATATAACTCTTATTTGTTGGCGAATGATTGTGTGTCTAATCACAAAAAATGTGTTACTATAAGGAAACTAGAATGATTCATCTTGCACAAAGTGTGTACTTAACATGATAGATTAGGCTTCGATAATGGAATCTATTTATTGAAAATAGTTGGTCTTACTAAGAGCCAAATCCAATATTTTCCAAGCTCACATTAACCGCTATGCATGATAATTTGAAGGTGACTCACCATGCATTGGACTTGCAAGTAAAGCAGAGTTGAATGTCTAGGTTTGGATTAGAAGAGCCTATCCTTGAGAGTCTCACTTCCAAGAAGTTTGCCAACATATATTAGATAGCGATCCGAAAATGGACCGTGCAAAAGACAAGAGACAAGTAGATCTTATTTGCTAATAATTAAGTATATTCCAAACATGGGCCAAAGCTGATTACAAAGACAATCGATCCATTGAGTCCCATCCCCAAAGGAAGTTGGAGTTGGACGGGGCTGAAGTGCGCTTGAACAAGAACTTTCCTTGAAAAATATCTTAGATGCAAATGCAAGTGCAATAAGGTCATTTGTAGCCAAAGAGCTCATGAATTGACAAACCGACAAGGTCACTTAGCTTGCATGTTTTACAAGGTCCACCTCATCCTTAAGTGCAAATCAATGCCACAAGGATACCCTCATGAGCACCAAGCAAGAATACAATGAGTACATGATGCATGAAATATTGATAAACTTTTTATCATTATCTCTAAAGGAACGAAGGCACAAATGATTCTATCAATTAAAAGATACATTCCAAGTTTCGAGTCGCAAAGAGAAAGCACTTCACACATAAACATCTTGAATTCTCTATGACAAGTAGTTTGCTCTAAACTACAAATATTCTACTTGTCCGTCGTGAATGATAGACGGACAAGAGGTAAGCAAACAAGGACAATGGATAGTTTCAAGCCCGCTGATTATGTCCAGCACAAATGCATTAGCTAAGGGTAGATTCATATGGGCGATGGTAGCAGCCCCGTCTCCATGCCGGTGACAAGTGCCAAGAGATCATTAGCGTGGAACAAGCATGAAGTTTCTAAGCTTGTCACTGCGTATTTGCAGGATAGGAAGTTATTTCATCTGCTCTTTTATCATCACCCAAGGGGATGGAAGGTAAGGCTCAAAAGGTCTTTTTTTCCTCCTTTTCTGTCGCCACTGTCCGGCTTAAAATCTTTTTCTCACCAACGGCACTTGAGAAGCACAAGGAAGTAGTGTTTACTGGACATGATGGAGTCCAGGATTCACTGAAACCAGATTGAGAAACAAGGATACCTCCTGCATTAGCAACATGCTTTCAAAATCTCTCGTTTGAAGGTGTACAGTGCAGGATACAGTGAAATGAGATTGAAAATCAAGGAGATATGCTGGATTAGCAGCATGATACTTAAAACTAACTCGTTCATGTGTGTATATTCATCTATGCATAAACAAGCACATACATTAACATTTTACATGTGCATATACCTGCGCAAAACATAAACATTTGTTTAGTTAGATTGCGTGCCATATTCGGTGTTTTCCATAAACGTTTCCGTTTGTTAAAAACCAGAAAAAAAAAATATTACGCGGTTAAACAAGAATAGTCCTGCATTTTTGCAGGTTTATAGTACTCTACACGATTGCATGCGTTCCTTGACGGTGCGCATGCCGCAGGTCAAATATTATAGCTCTTCGATCCCCAGGCTTCGATGCCCCACAAAATTCCATGAGAAACACATACACAGAAACATTTTGACATATTACCGAAGGAGGCTTCACTGGAGTCGAAAGTGTAATAGGAGGTAGAATTGCTAACGACAATGAGAACAGTGGCAGAAGCTGCGCATCTCAAGCAAATTAAAACTACGACCAGCACACTCAGCTCGTACCACCGCATCCTTTGGAACTTCAAGAAAACGATCCAATGACCGCAGCGAGAATAGAGGAGAGAGGATGTCTATTTTCTGGTTGGGGGGAGAAAAAAGGACGGGGGAGCGAGTATGTATTTGTGAGAGAGAGAGAGAGAGAAGGGGGGGGGGGGGGGGGGGGGGGGGGGGGGGGGGGGGGGGGGGGGGGGGGGGGGGGGGGGGGGGGGGGGGGGGGGGGGGGGGGGGGGGGGGGGGGGGGGGGGG
>MU263616.1:0-35000 GCA_020310875.1 Ceratopteris richardii
CCAAATACAAAGCATATAATATAAAATGGAAATGGAATGGAAATAGAGTGACTCCAAGATACAAAAGGGAGATGCACTCGCATATTCTCAACACCATCCTCTAGTTCCTGGTGGTGGTGATGAATTTGCAATATCACCCTTATGGTATTTCAAAAAATGTTTATTATCATTGTCACCTCTACCCATCAATCGTTCAATTAGTTTGTAATATTGTTTAACCACATTCATACGGAATGTGTGTAGATGGTAAAACAATTGCAATAGAGTGATGTCACCTGCACTTGCTTACCTTACCTTCTCTCTGTTCAATATCCCAACAAGTTCCCTATTCCTGTTCATATTTTACTTGTTCCTAGGATTTTTGCTCCTCTTTACTCGGCGATTGCCGAAGACAATGAAAGTGTCAGTTTGATCTTTCGACGTGCCAAAAGGCCACATCAAGTATGCAGTTTGAGCTCTTCTAAGATGGAACAAATTGTACTAAATATGACATCTATACCCTCATCTTCAGGCCTCCATGCTATTGTATCCCAACATACCCCACCTAAGATTATTCTCCAGTCAGCCTCTTTGGAAGATTCCTTCCATTCTCCTTTGGGCTCCACTAATGTTCCCCGCTTGACGATCCGATGATGAAAGCAGTAGCTACCCCACTTCCTTCCCCTCAACCCCAACTTGTTGTTAATACTGCACATCCCATCCCTACCCCTTCCTCATCACTGATAGCTTCTACACCTCTCTCTCCCAATTACTCACCCCTGGTTACTCCTTCTCCCCAAATCCTTGACTAGTCACTCGTGCCCTCCCCCGAGCACACCTAAATTTGGATAGTTACACTGACATGCTTGATCTCCCACCACTTCCTACCCTCCAAGAAGAGTTATACTCCTTTGATGTTAAAAACCAATGTGGCATTCATTAATTTTGCACATCTCACCATAGATCTTGTACATGTGCAAGATTTGATTAGGAACGAGATGGCACAGTTCCATCAATCATGTACCTCCCTTTAGCATGACAATTACTGCTTGTAGCACCATATGTAGGAACTCCAGATTGACTTGGTTGTTCGAATAGAAGACTCCTACCAGTTAGCAGAACAATTGCATCGAGAATCCTAGTAGACCACATATTTAAAATGATTTTTTCAAGAAGTGATGAAGAGAAAGAGCTCGTGGAGAAGAAATCCAACAATTTGCAAGAGGCCAACACAAGACACCTTTAGCACATCCAAGAATTCAAGCATGAGACTATGGTTCAAAAAGCCGCTCTCTATGAGGCCAATTTTAACTTAAGGAGATTATGTGGGAAAAATACCTATTGTACTAGATTATTGAAAGTCTACAGGAGACCAATGCTAGGCTCTCTACAAAAGTCTCCCAAATCATTACAGCCATCACACATCATCAGAACAAAATACAAAACCTAGCAATGCTTGTGGGGCCTAGAAGACACAATCCCTGTAGAAACCACAAGCATAGCATAAATGCAAAAAGCATGTTCTCAAGCAAGATTTCTACTTACAGGAAGAGTTTGCAGTCCAATTGGTTGAAGCTCAGAGCCCGTTGTGGTCTCTACTACAACATCTTCAAGAAAAGATGTCAAAGTTCATGTGTTGCTGGACCCACACAAAGTCCAAAAGTTGTTAAAGACCCTGGTTTGGAAAATACATAACACTTTTAAAGAAGCCAAAGAATCATTCACTAGTGATGTACAGACACTATCTGATGCTGAACAATAAGATGCAGATTAGTTTTCTAGGTTCAGGTCCTCCTGGCATGTCAATGTTAGGGCCGTCAAGGACATTTTTTCATAAATATTTGTGTCACAGTATATTGTATTTTGTTCTATGTAATTTATAGTCAATAACTTAACTAAGGGGTTACATTGTCAACCATGTTCGTGAAGTTTCCCTTGCTCATAAGGCATATTTTGGAGTAGTCCTAGTTGGAGCATCTTTCATCTCTTTACTCTTTCTCTTCTCCACATATGCATTTTATGATTTACAAATCTTCACTACTGAGGCAACTCTCTTTTGAGTCTTTGAGTGGATCATACTTCTTGTCAAAAAGGGGAGAGTCTTATGGGGTAATAAATGAATGTAAAAAAATATGACATGGTTAATCATCTCTTGTCACTTCATGTCATTTTCTTCCCTCATTAGTGTGACGATTATCCTTAATGATCAGCTCTTTGAGCTTTCTAGGATCTTTGAACTTTATGCTTGCAACTTTGGTATGATGAATTCTTGCGTCACAACCTAAATATCTTCAACCTTTTTCTCACCTTGATTGTATCTTGAACCCTCCTTTGATTGTTGCGGATGTTCATCATTTGTGTACTCTTTAGTTTCGCATTTGGATCTCCTTTAGTCCAAGTTCTTATTACTAGCATTCATGGTTTAATAAGAAGAGAAACGTTGATCAACTTAGGGCGTAAGTCCTTGGCCTTGTTGAGCGCTTAATACCCCATTCATCTCATGTTGAAATAGATTCATACGTCTCTTTTAGTGGTATTACTAAGGCATGCAAAATTGAATGGTTTTTAGTTGGCCTTCAAGGACATGTTAGGAAGCCATTATTGACTATATCAATTTCATTTTCTTGTTAGGGTAGCTCATTATAAAGTCCTTGTAGTGTTGAATTCTCCACTTCCAATTACTATAACTAACCAAGATGAATATTTACCTATCAAGATCTGCATTTTTAATGTTTGAGAACAATGGATAGTGGATGCTTGCAATTTGCTGAATTCGAAGTAAGTGGTGGGGTAGAGAAATTCTTTTACTTTTGTGTTACAAGAAAATCTTCCAACAAACTGAGAGAGAGAGAGAGAAGGCATCAGAGTTATTCGGCATTGTTGTTGCAATTTCAGAGAGAGAATGCTCTAGATCGATGTTAATTGGTACACAGAGATAGGCAGATCAGTTTTGAGATTCAAAGGCGAGAGAGAGAGAGAGAGAGGTAGTGATAGAGGAAATGAAAGCTCGCAACATTGAGGAAGAGGAGAGAGAGAGAGAGAGAGGCAAAGAGGAAGTCTGTTGTGCAAAATCGACAAAAATGAGAGACACAGAGAGAGAGAAGAATGAAAGTGGATCTATTTTATTGTTTGAAATTATAATATATATATATATATATATATATATATATATATATATATATATATATATATATATATATATATATTATATAGATATATATATATATATATATATATATATATATATATATATATCTATATATATATATATATAGTTTTATTAATTAAACAATTAGTAAAGCTAAAGAAAGTAAACGATCAAATTCAATTTAAATTATATAATTAATAGCTAGTTAATTAAAAATAAAAAACAAATTTAGGAATTAAGATAAATAAAATTAAAATTAAGTTAATTAAAAAATAAGTATAAATAAAAATAAGCAGGAATTAATTATAAAGTAAAAAGCGAAGAATAAAAAGAAATAGAAAAATAGGGTATAAAATAATTAAAAAATAAAAATAGGAAAAAGAAGTGTAATTAAACGAATTAGAAAAATAAAACATAAATTATAGAAAACGAAATAAAAAGAGAAATCAAAAAGAAAAATAAAATCAAATCAGAATTAAGAAAAAATTAATAAAATTAAAGGGGTAATTCTTCTTTTGAGAGTGTTTTTTGTAAGACAATAGTTACACAATATAACATAGGAGCAGTAGGAGAGAAGATAACAAATATAAGAGAATCTCAACAATTTTCTACTAACAACAAGTACAAAGATGATGGCGTTGTCCACCCGTGCACTCTCAAGGTAGAGCTTAAATGGTGATCTAGACAACTCTAGATAGGGAGATACAAGGTAGAGGTATGCTGGCTCAATTCAATGTCTCAAGTAGTGTAGAAGTCATGTATATATAGGATCGTGGGTGGCCTTCCATGGACGGCTATACATGGGCGGTAGACCGTGGGGGGGCATTGCCATACATGGCTTAGGCCGGTTGAACCGACCTAACAAATATAAATGATTTTTGACTTTGATAGGGACTATTCCATGGAATATTCCCTTTACCATCATCAGTGTTGATGTATAAAACACCACAAGAAATGCATTAATTTGACGCTAGAACACCTCTATGGTCACCATTAACTCATTGCCACTCCAAACTTTGAGAAATGATAGCCGAAAACCAAGAACTTTGCCTCTTCAAATTTTTCTAGTCACTGAAATGACATACCTTCAGTATTTTGCCAATTTCTCTTAGCTCAAACATTATTTCTCCAAGCTCTTTTGTAGGCTGAAACTAAAAGAGTAGAGCTTTCCAACAAGCTATCATGTGCATGAAACAGATCTCTAGAACTCAAGTTATGGCCCTCACAAGATGACCCTATATGACCTTCCAAAACTGGAAATTTTACCTGTTTTAGTAAATTTTGCTGTCTAAAAATAAAAATTCGATGCCTAGCATCGAATTGCAATCAAATTGCAATCAAAGTCGATGCCGGGCATCGACTTTGAGCTTTTTCAGCCTCTTTTTTACACCAGAAATAGCCTCTTGAACACACATGAAGAAGACCACTTGTATGTAGGAAGTCGATGTCGGGCATCGACTTTATGCTAAAACTCGATGCCAGGCATCGAGTTGCTCCACAAACCTCATGATATTAAGAAGTTTCATCAGTAGATAAAAGTCAGATATGAAGATAAGGACTTATCAGCTAGGATTCGATGCCAGGCATCGACTTCTCGCATAAAACTCAACCTTTCAACATACATTCGATGCCAGGCATCGACTTGCTTCGAAAACTTCAACCTTTCAAATCATTACACAGAAGACAAACACTGGAGATGGAGGAAGAAGACTTATACACAGAACTTTAACTAGTTCTTGTCATAACTATGAAAACTCAGAAGCTTACAAGTGCTTTCTCGCTCAGAGAAGCCCGACTATATTGAGTCATACAAAATGAGTTCTAACTCACTCTCTCATTGTCTTCCCTCTTTCCTCTCTCTCGTCGCGTCAGTTAATACAAACTAACTTATATAGGTTTTCTCATTCCCGTGACTTTTAAAAAACTTCTAGAACTAAAGTGAACTAACTTTACAAGTATAATACACTTATGAATTTGTCCCTTCACATAGGCATGTGGTTTTCTTTTAAAGCTTTGACCTTCAAATATATGTCCAATTAGTGAGTGTTTCTCCAACAGCTCCCCCTCAATCACTAATTGACATTCCCTGTTTCTTCATATCATCTTCTTTTCTTTTACTCCTTCCATGCTTTTGAATCTGCTGGTCTTCACACCATCCAAGCTCTTTGTCATTATGTCTGCTATCTGATCTTTAGTAGAAATGTACTCCACTTCAATCTCCTTCTCCATTACCTTTTCTCTGAGAAAATGATAATGTATCTCTATGTGCTTTGTTCTTGCATGAAATACTGGATTTGCTGAAAGATAAAGTGAACTCATATTATCTCCATGTATTGTAGGTGTACCTTGATCAATGCCTAAGCTCTTGAACAATGTCTGCACCCATATGACCTCCTTAGCTGCTTCCACAAGTCCTTTGTACTCTGCTTCAGTTGATGATAATGCTACTGTATGTTGTTTCTTTGAACACCAACTTACAAGCTTATCACCAATGTATATCGTGTAACCGTGAGTTGATCTCCTGTCATCTTGATTACTTGTCCAGTCTGAGTCATTGTAGGCTCTCAACTTCAAATTTGATGTAAAAGGATAATATAATCCTTCCTTTATAGTTCCTTTGATATATCTAAGAACTCTTTGACCTGCAATCCAATGTGGGTCCTTTGGACAATGCATGAATTGTGACAAAACTCCCACTACATAACTAAGATCAGGTCTTGTTAGTGTAGCATAAATCAAACTACCCACAAGAGATTGATACTTCCTCATATCTTTGTATTCTGCACCATCATATTTACTGAGTTTGTGATTAACTTCAAGTGGAGTTGAAGCTTCTCTGCAATTTTCCATATCAAACTTCCTCAATAGATTCAGAAGATACCTTTCTTGTGACACAAATATGCCATGATCTGTATAGGTGACTTCCATACCAAGAAAGTATGATAACTTTCCTAGATCACTGATCTTGAATTCTTTTTCAAGTAATCTCTTTACCTCCTTGATTCCTTCATCTGAAGTACCTGTGGTTATAATGTCATCTACATAAATACAAATGTAGATTGTACCTTCCTCTGTTCTTTTGATGAGTAGACTTGGATCTGCTTTTGAACTTTGATATCCAAGGTCATTGAGATACTTCACCAGTCTATAGTTCCATGCTCTTGGAGCTTGCTTCAATCCATACAATGCTCTTCTCAACTGCAAACAAAATTTGGATACCTGGAATCTATAAACCCTTGAGGTTGTTCCATGTATACCTCATCTGATATGTATCCATTCAAGAATGCATTCTTTATATCCAGTTGACTTAGGGTCCATCCTTTTGAAGTTGCAATAGCAATGATTGTCCTTATAGTTGACATGTTAGCTACAGGACTGAATGTCTCATCATAATCTATGCCATAGGTTTGGGCATAGCCTTTCACCACCAGTCTAGCTTTGTATCTGGCTATACTTCCATCTGCAAGCTTCTTCACTTTATAAACCCATTTATTTCCAATTACTTTCTTACCATTTGGTTTAGGAACAAGTTCCCATGTCTTGTTTTCCTCCAGTGCATTGAACTCTTCCTTCATTGCATCTTCCCATTGCTTCTTACCTTTTGCTTCATCATAGTTCTGAGGTTCTTGATCATCTTTGACCATATATGCATAGTTCTTCTAAGTTATGTAAGAAGTATCATAAGAATACCTTTCTGGTTGTCTTCTAGTCCTGCTTGACCTTCTTGGTTCACATTCTTCATAAGTTTCTGGATACACCTCTTCATCAAATATAGGAGCTTCTTCATTCCTTCTTGTTAATCCACTTCTGGATGTACTTGCTTGCATATAGTCTTCATCTCTATTCACCTGCACAATTGATTTTCCTTTCTCACATCTTCTTACCTCTTCTTCAAATTCTTCAGTTGTATGACTTTGATCTGCATACCAACTTTTCTATTCATCAAATGTAACATCTCTAGAAACAATAAATTGTTTTATTAGAGGATTCCACAACCTGTAACCCATCTGCTTTTCATCATAACCAATGAACACATATTTTTCTGCCTTTGGTTCAAGTTTATGCCTAAGCTGTGATGGCACATAAGCATATGAAATTGATCCAAATACTTTACAATGATCTAGTGTTGGTTTCTTACCCCACCAAGCTTCATATGGAGTCGTTCCATTTAGAGCTGCACATGGTAATCTATACTCAAGATATGTAGCTATATTTACAGCCTCAGCCCAAAGATAATTTGGACAATTCTTCTCCTTTAGCATAGCTCTAGCAAACTCAACCAAAGTCATGTTCCTTCTTTCTGCTACACCATTTTGTTGTGGTGTATACCTGCAGGTTATTTCCCTCTTAATACCTACATTCCAAAGATAATCATTGAACTCTTGGGAGAAGTATTCTCCCCCTCCATCAGACCTTAGTCTCTTAAGCTTTTGACCTGTGACTCTCTCTGCATATGCATGAAAATGCTTGAAAGCTCCAAACACTTCTGATCTTTCCTTCAAAACATATAATATTATCCATCTTGTAGCATCATCAATAAAAAGAACATAGTACCTTGAGCCATTGATAGATCCTTCTTTTGTTGGTCCCCATACATCTGTATGAATGAGCTCAAGTAATCCATCATGTTTGAATCCTTTCTTCTGAAATGGTAACCTGTGTGCTTTACCCATTTGACATGCTTCACATTTATAAACCATATGTTGACTTTGCACATTTGGTAATCCTAGTACAGACTGATTAGCAACCATAGCTTTAATTCCTCTTTCATTGAAATGACCTAATCTCTTATGCCAGAGATCAAGTTCTGTAATCACTCCTTCACCAATGTGAGCAAAGCTTGACCAATGTTCCCTTGTACTCTTAAAGTAAAGAGTCTACCTTCTTTCTTACTAGAGACAATCTGATTATATCCATTTTTTGGATCTTTAACAAATACTCCTTCATTTGTAAACCTGACTTGCAAACCTTTTTCAACTATCTGTCCCACACTAATCAAGTTTCTAGGTATTGTAGGAACATACAAAACATTGGTTAGCAAATCTGCTCCACTCTTGCATTTCACTTTACCAACTGAATGTACACTATGTCTTGTATTATCACCTGTTTGAACTATATGACTAGAAATGCCTTTTTCCAATTCTGACATCAATTCTATGTTTCCTGACAAATGATTAGAACATCCAGAGTCAATGTAAAATACCTTTAGATCTTCTTTATCTGATGTGCTGATTGAATTCATCATCAATGATGTATGACTTTCAGTCATTTGCATAGTTGTAGTAGGTGGTGTTGTCGGATTGATTCTGTCCCCAACTTCTCCCTCCACCTCTACCATAGCCTCCTCTTTGACTTTGTCTACCTCTTTGAAAATTACTTTGATATCTTCCACCTCGACCTCTGCTATTGTTGTTTTGATTCTGGTTTGATCCTTGTTGGTTGTGCCAACAGTCATGAGCCAAATGATTACTTAATCCACAAATCGAGCAAGCCTTTTTGTTGTTATTCGGATTACCTCTTCCTCTTCCAAAACCTCTTGCTCTTCCTCTGCCACTGCCTTTACCTCTTGCATAATAAACTTGAGAAGTCGACTCCTCTTCATCCTTTGCTTTACCTTTATCTCCTTTCTTCTTGTTCTTCATGTACATTGCAGAACTTTGTCCTTTATCTCCATCTCCCTTCAAGTCTTGCTCATATGTGAGCATCAAACCAAGCAACTGGTTCAAATTTGGAACATAATGATTCAAAGAAAGTTGTGTTGACAAGACAAAAGGTTTCCACCTTTCATCTCCTCTCAAACATGCAAGTAGTTGAGCAATCAATCTGTGATCTTCAACATCTTCATCTATGGATCCAAGACTATCTGCTAGATCCTTCATCTTAGTGACATAATCACTAATACTTTGACTTGGCTTCTTCTTGAATGTTGTAAACTCTGACCATAGACTTGCTTTCCTTGCTTTAGTGGTGCTTTCGAAATGATACTCCAATGCATTCCATATATCTTCAGATGATTCCAATCCTCTGATGTGTGGTAGCAAATGATCTGAGATTGTATTGTAAATGTATGCCTTTGCACTTGCATCCTTCTTCTGCCAATGCTTTAAAGCATCTAGTTCTTCTTTCTTTGGTCGGCTTTCATCTTCAAATATTGGCTTCTCTTCTTCACATGTTACATATACCATGAGATCGTTACTCATAAGTAAGGCTTCCATTCTCATTACCCATGCGGGGTAATTATCTCTGTCGAGTTTGTCAATGGAGATATGATCTGCCATACTCCTTTTTCTTCTGCTACAACCTATGAGCTTAAAGGATAAAGGATAATAACTTTTGAAGTTCTTTGTATATGAGGATACTTTGAAAGTAATCTTTTGATGCCTTGTGTCTTCAAATGCTTCACCTTTCAAACTTTAATGGAAAACTTTACAAAACTTCTCGTACCTCTGCCGCCTTTTGCTCTTTAGGACCTTTTTGCTTTGATACCACTTGTTGATGTATAAAACACCACAAGAAATGAATTAATGTGACACTAGAACACCTCTATGGTCACCATTAACTCATTGCCACTCCAAACTTTGAGAAATGATAGCCGAAACTAAGAACTTTGCTTCTTCAGATTTTTCTAGTCACTGAAATGACATACCTTCAGTATTTTGCCAATTCCTCTTAGCTCAAAAATTATTTCTCCAAGATCTTTTATAGACTAAAACTAGAAGCGTAGAGCTTTCCAACAAGCTATCATATGCATGAAACCGATCTCTAGAACTCAAGTTATGGCCCTCACAAGGTGACCATGTATGACCTTCCAAAACTGGAAATTTTACCTATTTTAGTAAATTTTGCTGTCTAAAAATAAAAATTCGATGCCTAGCATCGAATTGCAATCAAAGTTGATGCCGAGCATCGATTTTGAGCTTTTTTAGCCTCTTTTTCTGCACCAGAAATAGCCTCTTGAACACACACATGAAGAAGACCACTTGTATGTAGGAAGTCGATGCCGAGCATCGACTTTATGTTGAAACTCGATGCCAAGCATCGAGTTGCTCCACAAACCTCATGATATTAAGAAGTTTCATCAGTAGATAAAAGTCAGATATGAAGATAAGGACTTATCAGCTAGGATTCGATGCCAGGCATCGACTTCTCGCATAAAACTCAACCTTTCAACATACATTCGATGCCAGGCATCGACTTGCTTCGAAAACTTCAACCTTTCAAATCATTACACAGAAGACAAACACTGGAGATGGAGGAAGAAGACTTATACACAGAACTTTAACTAGTTCTTGTCATAACTATGAAAACTCAGAAGCTTACAAGTGCTTTCTCGCTCAGAGAAGCCCGACTATACTGAGTCATACAAAATGAGTTCTAACTCACTCTCTCATTGTCTTCCCTCTTTTTTCTCTCTCGCCGCGTCAGTTAATACAAACTAACTTATATAGATTTTCTCATTCCCGTGACTTTTAAAAAACTTCTAGAACTAAAGTGAACTAACTTTACAAGTATAATACACTTGTGAATTTGTCCCTTCACATAGGCATGTGGTTTTCTTCTAAAGCTTTGACCTTCAAATATATGTCCAATTAGTGAGTGTTTCTCCAACAATCAGGGGGGGCCCCTAGCCCCCTTGGACCCCCCAATCAGGGCTTCTCACCGTTGCCCTGAACCCCACAATTGGGGACCCTGGTAACTCCCTTTCCTTACAATACCTTACATGGTCCAATAAGACCTTCATCCAACATGCAAGTTGGGATTCCCATCAATAGGGTAATGCACGCTTGGCGTCTCCTCATAATGGGGGCCTTACAAAATGTGCATACAATCATGAGGGTAGACATTGATCATATACTAACACCCCCCCTCAATGTTTATCGAATGATAAATCAAGTAGGTCTTGGTCTTATGCTCGTCCGTTGAAGATCTCTATTGAGTTTCTCTCTTCCAAGTGCTTTAGTGAATATGTCAGCACAATTTGCCACTGTTGGGCAATATTCTAGCTCCACAATTTCATCTACAATTAGTTCACAAACATAATGGAATTGTACTTCTATATGCTTGGTGCGAGCATGAAATATTGGATTCTTTGCAATGGCCATATAACTTTCATTATCACACTTGATTACAGTCACCATATTTGATGGAAAGCCTAGATGTGCAAGAATTCTCCTTAACTAGACTGCCTCGCAAGAAGCAAAACAAGCTGCTTTGTACTCTGCTTCAGTGGAGGAGAGTGCAAGAGTTGGTTGTTTCCTAATTACCCAAGAAAATATTTGTGAACCAAGTGAGAAACAATATCCAAAAACTAATTTTCTAGAATCACAATCTCCAACCTAATCTAAATCACAATGTCCTTGAAGTGTATCACCTGTGGTTTAAAAAATACCAATATCCAAGGTTCCTGTAATGTACCTTAGAATTCGCATTCCAACATTCGAGTGACTCTCCTTAGGTTTGTTGGAAAACCTGCTTGACACTCCAATAGCATAGCAAATGTTGGGTCCAGTGTTGCACAGGAAAATAAGACTTCCAATGAGCTTCCTATACTTCTTAGCATCTACTTCAGGCATGTTATCATTGATAGATAGCTTATGATTTACCTCCATAAGTGTGCTAGATGGTTTGCAGTCCATCATTCCAAATGCCTTGAGAATTTCTTTGGCATATTTTTGTTGTGAGATGGAAATGCCATCCTTCCTTTGCCATACTTCAATTCCTAGACAAAAATGGAGTAGACATAAGTCTGTCATTTCAAACTCAGTTCCCAAGCTGATCAGAGTTTGATTGATAAGTTCCTAATGATCTCCTATAATGATCAAATCATCCACATATACAATGACAACAACTATCTTGCTATCCCTTTTCGTTACATACAAGTTAGCATTAGAAGTACTTCTTTCAAAACCCATAATTTTGAAAAAATTATCTATCTGTTGGTACCAAGCCCGTGGATCTTGCTTAAGTCCATACAAAGCTTTCTTCAACCTGTAAACTTTATTTTTTGAATTGGGCACCTCAAAACCTGGTGGTTGAGATACATATATCTTCTCCTTGAGGTCACCATTCAAAAATGAAGATTTGACATCCATCTAAAAAATAGGCCAAGCCTTTTGTGCAGCTACTACAAGTACCATCTGAATAGTTGTCATGCGTGTTGTTGGTGCAAACATTTCTTGAACATCAAATCCTTCGATCTGTGAAAAACCTTGTCCAACTAATCTTGCCTTATACTTTTCTAATGTTCCATCTGCTTTATACTATCTTTCCAAATCCATTTAGTACCTATTACCTTCTTCTTTAGGGCAAGTCGACTAGATACCATGTATCATTTTTTAGTATACTATCATACTCAGACTGCATTACCACTCTCCAACATGGATCATCAAGGGATTCTTCAATGATGGTAGGTTCCTTTATCGAGCCCATGATATCTTCCATTAGATCCATGTTAACAATGTGTTCTAAGGCTCTTCTTTGCTCTCCATTCTCTTTGATCTTCGTAATCCATATGAGGATGATTCTGGTACATCTACATGTGGATTGTGATCATCAAAGAGCTGTTGTGCCCACTTCGGTAGTGTCTTATGCCAGCTTATGTTGTGCAGCTACAACTGGTTGGCTTTTTACTGAGGAAATTTTGCCATTCAATGTTTCCTTCTCCTCAACTTTAACCTCTCTTTTGATAGGCACAAGGTGAAATATTTCTCTGTTTGATGAGATAGTACTAAGTAGATTTACCTTTATCTTCTACTAAGTGTGGTTGTTCATCAAACACCACATCTCGGCTGACAAAAATCTTCCTTGCCTCAAGATCCCACAACATGTATGCCTTAGACTCCACTATATCCTAGCAAGACACTTGTTGCTTTTTGAATCTAACTTTGATCTTGTTGAATCAGGAATATGTGCATAACAAGAACAACCAAAAATTTTGAAATGCAAAACTGAAGGCTTTTTACCAGAATATGCTTCTTGAGGAGTCATCCCCTTTAGTGCTTTCATGTAGCTTTGATTAAGGATGTAGACTGGTGTATTGATTGCTTTTACCTAGAATGAAAATTCTTCAGGTAATGTAGTAGGTAAAGGCATAAGACGTGATAACTTGTATGAGTTAAGTGCCATAACTGCTACAGAAGATAAAGATGTAAGCAGGTTATGGCACCAATGATTTGGGCATCTCGGATTTGCATTTTTGAAGGAGATGCAAAGAACAAGGATGGTTGCTCATTTGCCTGCATTTTCAGAGTTGCAAGAACCTTGTGATGCTTGTATGATGGGCAAGCAACAACGAAAGGCATTTCCAAGAGAGACCAACAATCGATCTCAAACTCCTCTAGAGTTGATACATGTTGATCTCTATGGTAAAATGTTTACACCTGCTTTAGGAGGATCTTTCTTCTTTTTGCTGTTAGTCAAGGATTATAGTAGAAAGATGTGGGTTTATTTCATTCAAGAGAAGGCTGATGCTTTTGAAAACTTCAAAACATGGCATAAGTATGTGGAATGAATTAGGAAGGAAACTGAAGAAATTCAGAACAAATAGAGGAGGTGCATTCTTGTCAACAAAATTCAATAATTATTGTAAGGAGCATGGTGTGAAAAGGAAACTTATCAAAGCTCATACACCTCAACAAAATGATGTTGTTGAGTGTAGGAACAGGACAGTAGTTGAAATGGCTCATTGTATGTTAAAGGCTCAAGATGATTTCTGCACCACTCTTATTGAACTGAACTTTGAGTGCACGATCTGTTATTGTAGAAACTAACAAAAAATTTCTTTTAAGTGTAGGTACATAGAGAACATCGGATAATTTTTTCTCAATACCTCGAGAAGTGATAAAACAGATGGTTCCAGTTCCTTCCGCTAGACACTTGGATTCATTTCCCACCACTACATTGATTGATTCCCACAAAGGCACTAGGGAACTATACCAATCCTTTTTACTGGTCATATGGCAAGAAGCTCCACTATCTAAAATCCATGGTTCATCAACACGAGCTTGAGCAGATGAGCATACCTCTTCAATAGCTAGCCATAGTTCCAGATCTATGTTGTTTGTAGACCCTTTGTTCTTCCACGATGATTTTACAGTCCCATTTCGTTCATCAGCTTGCTTCTTTCTGCAATCCTTGATGGCATGGCCTTTCTTTCCACAATAGAAGCAACTTCCTGTGAAATTTTTCTTCTTTGGCTTCTTCTTTGATCCATCAAAAGAGCCTTTACCTTTTGCATTTGCTGAGAATGCAACATCACTTGTACTTTGCCGATTCTTCAACCACATATCCTCTTCTAAAATCATAGCACAAAACTCTTCAAATGTAACGGGAGTTGGTCTTACCTGAGTGTTAAGGGTTGTTACTAATCCATCATACTTTGTTGGAAGAACACGTACACATCTTTGAGCCAGCTCTTCTAGTGTTATAACAACACCAACTATAGCCAATTGATCTTGAAGATGTTTTATCCGTTTGATAAATTCTTCAGCCTTTTCATAATCAAAATGCTTTTCATTTGCCAACTAATTGCTTAAATTATGTATCCTAGTGTGGTTCTTGGTCTCATATTGTCGAGCCGATATGCCCCAAGCCTCATGTGCTTTAGTAGTATGTTGAACTAAAGTAAGCATAGAATCACTTACACTAGTGACAATTGTATATAATGCATCAACATTTCACCTCTTCCAAGCTCGTAGAAGATCTCGATGTGGCTAAATCATCAATCTTGAATTTGTTGGATCTTCAACTGGTATAGGCTTTGGATCCGACCCCATCAGTCCCATGATAGTGTCGTAATTCATAGGAGTCCAAAATTGTAGAAATTTTGAACTTCTAGAGTGTATAGCTTGTTCCATCTAGCTTCCTTCCAGTGAATGCAGGTGGGTGAATTCGAATAGGTGTAGCATTAACATTAGTTGAAGCACCAAGACTAGTGTTCGACGATGAAGCCATCATGTAATCACTCAAATAATCTACTAATATTCTAGTTTTCTAGTAGGCTAAAATAGTGATACTTCTCAAGCTATTCAAACCTTATGGCTCTGATACCATGTAAGACAATAGTTACCTAATATAACACAGGAGCAGTAGCAGAGAAGATAACAGATATAGGAGAATCTCAACAGTTTTCTACTAATAGCAAGTACAAAGATGATGGCATTGTCCACCTGTGCACTCTCAAGGTAGATCTTAAATGGTGATCTAGACAAATCTAGATAGGGAGATACAAAGTAGAGGTATGCTGGTACAATTCAATGTCTCAGGTAGTGTAGAAGTCATGTTTATATAGGATCATGGGTGGCCTTCCGTGGATGGCTATACATGGGTGGTAGAACATGGGTGGCTACTACCCGCGTAATTGCCATATATGCCTTAGGCCGGTTGAACCGACCTAACAAATATAAATGATTTCTCACTCTGATAGGGAATATTCCATGGAATATTCTCTTTACCATCACGCCGGGGGTGCTACCCCCAGACCCCCCAGTCGGGGCTGCTCACCGCTACGTCGGACCCCACAATTGGGGACCCTGGTAACTCCCTTTCCTTAAAATATCTTACATGGTCCAATATGACCATCCAACATGCAAGTTGGGATTCCCATCAATAGGGTAATGCATGCTTGGCTTCTTCTCATAATGGGGGCCTTAAAAAATGTGCATACAATCATGAGGGTTAGACATTGATCATATACTAACATTTTTTATGAACTTCAAATGTACTAAATTTTTTTTCTCCAATAATTTTTTTTTGAGAACCAAATATTTAAAGTAAAGAAGTCCAAAAGTGAAGATCTTTTCTGCCCTATAGCAGAGAAGAAAAATTCACTCTTCTAGCCCAGAATAGTGTATCCAAAGCTATTCAGTCGAGTATCTTTTCTTGCCTAAAGATCCTACTTTGTATTTACTATGTATCTTGTATTAGACTTATGAATCTATCCCCATACATTGTACAGTGGTCATGGATGGCAACATTGTATCTACCATTGATGAGTACATGATTGTTGATGTTTCCACTTCATCGTTTGCATCCAGTGTTATAGTTAGTATTAGGACATCCTTATTTATGATTTTGCTTGCCCAAACCAGTCTCCACCCCAATCCCTCTGACCAATTTCATCCATAATGTCTTACTCCCACATCCATGTCCTTTGCTACTCCCCATGAGGTGCAGGTGAGGCTCATTTGACTATCCCTAAGAAGGCACCTAGCATGCAAATGATACCCACTAGATAGGATGACATCCCAAGGGCCTGATCTAACCCATCCTCATCCCATCGCAACCCCTCCTCTCTGAAAAGCTGAATCCGATGTGAAACGAAGCAGTTTCGCAAAGATAGAAGAGCCTTGATCCACCACCCACATCTCCAAGAGTTAGAAGAGAACTTCACACACTTTTAGAATCATTAGAAGAGAACTTCACACACTTTTAGAATCATTCTTATTCAGGTTTTTTCCAAAATAAATCTAAAGATTTTATTCACTACAGAAACCTAAAACCTCGGCATCATATCAAAAATCCAATTTTTTTTTCAAGTTCTTTCAATATTTGCATTGTTTCCACACAAAGTTTTCTCAGCTTCCATAGGCTGATCCAGATTCTTTGAAGCCAGATCTTATGATTCTATTTCTCAAGATTTTAAGTCATGAAGATAACTCTTTTGATGCATCCAAGGGAGACACATGTTCCGATGGGTCAAATGTGTCTACAGAATTAACTACAACTAATTTTGCATCCACATCTCAGAAACCATTGGAGTTACAATTAGAGAATCTTAGAAAGCAAATCAAGAATGTTATGATGATGGAAGCACCCTGTTTGAAGAGATGGCTAGCCAATATAACAAAGTTTACTCCATGGGTTTTTAAGACACCATTCTTACTGAGTCTAGCACTATTCATGTAGATCCATTACAAAAAAAATTTCATGCATATGCCAAATATACATAAAGGATACATGATAACATGATGCCTCAAGATGCACCTCAAGTGCATTCCATTGCTCAGCAAAATCTTGTAGCTCGAGTTCAGCCCATGTACCAGAGAAATACTACACCTTATGATAGAGGAGGAACTAGGGGATTTGGGTGGACTCCAAGAAGAAGGTGTGTGTGGTGCCATGTCTAGGAACACTATTCCTATGCATGCAAGGAGTTGAAGCAAGCGAAAGAGCATCAATTCGCTGCTGATATAGAGAAGAAAATTTGTGACTTTAGGACTGGTCTTCCTCAACCTGTAAACTTGGGGAAGGGAAGGATGAAGAAACTAAAAATTTATCAAACACAAATGCTAGTACATCAAGAGCCCAAATAGAGAAATTGGAGGTAGGAAATGAAGATGAGATTAGACATGTTTCCTTGTTTCTACCAACAGAGGATGGAGAAGTGATTGAGTGTGTGATGTTGATGCACTAGAAGATGCTAGTTGGAGGGACAAGTACTTAGGCATAATTGAATTTGAGGGCATAGTTCACTGAGTCTTGCATCAGGCTGAAATGTTGGGAGCAATACCAAGAATGACTGATTTGGAAGTGGTTGCACTTGGTAGGGCTATGACACTAAATCCTACCATTGCTAAGGCTTCTGTTGGGGGGTGAGCTTTTTTTTAGGAGCTCAACGATGAAAAATGAGATTTTTGATGTTGTGCATGTAGTTGCAATTCATTTAGGAAATATAAGCATGTGAAATATCGAATTCCTTCTTGTTGTTTCAAAGATCTATAAGAAAGACCTGCCCTTGGATGAAAAGGGCTTCTTGGATATCACTAAGGACTACCAAAAGAAAACTACCAATGACAAAGATCAATCTTTCTTCACTAATGAAATAATATTATAGAGAAGAAGGCTAGAGAGGTTGCATATATCTTGTAGGAGGACTCACCTTCTCTATCCTTGAAAATTGATGGCAGAAATGCCACTTCACTTAATAGTGGTACTTATGCTTCTGATGACTCATATTGAGAAGCGCTTCATAGCCCCATTCATCTCATGTTAATATAGAGTCACTCGTCTCTTTCAGTGATGTTATTGAGGCACCCAAAAACGAATGTCTTTTAGTTGGCCTTCGAGGACTTGTTAGGAAAACATTATTGACTGTATCAAATTCATTTTCATGTGAGGCTAGCTCACTAGAAATTCTTTGTAGTGTTGAATTCTACACTGTAGTTATTGTAACTAACCAAGATGAATACACGTCAAGATCTACATCTATAATGTTTGAGAACAATGGATAGTGGATGCTTGCAATCTCCTAAATTTGGAGTAAGTGGTGGAGTAGAGGATACTTTTACTTTAGTGTTTCAAGAAATCTTCCAACAAAGAGAGAGAGAGAGGGCATCCGAGTAATTTGACAATGTTGCTATAATTTCTAGAGAGAGAATGTTCTAGATAGATGCTAACCACTACATGGAGATAGGTAGATCATTTTTGAGATTCGAAGGAGAGAGAGAAAGAGAGAGAGAGAGAGAGAGCGAGAGAGAGAGAGTGATAAAGGAAACAAAAGCTCATGCAGCACTAAGGAAGATTCAAGAGAGGGAGAGAGAGAGGCAAAGAGGAAGTTTGTTGTGCAAAATTGGCAAAGATGTGTGTGTGTGTGAGAGAGAGAGAGAGAGAGCGAGAGGAAATGAAAGGATTATTTGATTTTCCTATTTCATTGTTTGAAATTATATATATAGTTTTATTAATTAAAAAATTAGTAAAGCACAAGAAAATAAACCAAAAAATTCAATTTAAATTATATAATTAATAGCTAGTTAAATGAAAATAAAAACAAATTTAGGAATTAAATATAAAAATAAATAAATAATTAAAATTAAAATTAAGTTAATTAAAAAGAAAAATAAGTGTAAATAAAAATAATTAGGAATTAATTATAAAGTAAAAAGTAAATAATAAAAAGAAATAGAAAAATAGGGTGTGAAGTAATTAGAAAAATAAAAATAGGAAAAAGAAGTGTAAATAAAATAATTAAAAACATTTAAAGTAAATTTTAGAAAAAGAAATAAAAAGAGAAACTAAAAAGAAAAATCAAATCAAATGAAAATTAAGAGAAAAATAATTAAACTATAGGGGTAATTCTTTTTCAGAGTGTGTTTTTTATGAACCTCAAATGTACTAAAGTTTTTTTTCTAATACTTTTTTTGAGAAAGCCAAAGATATAAAGTAAAGAAGTAAAAAAGTGAAGATCTTAGGCTTATGAATATATCCCCATACATTGTACACTAGCCATGGATGGCAACATTGATGAATACATGATTGTTGAGATTTCCACTTCATCTTTCACATCCATTATTATAGTTAGCACTATGACATCCTTTATTTATGATCTTTTCTTGCCTGAACTAGTCTCCACCCCAATCCCTCCAACTGATTTCATCCACAACATCTTACACATCCACAATATTTGGTACTCCCCCTAAAGCATAGGTGGGGCTCTTTCGACTATCCCTAGGAAGGTGCCTAGCATGCAAATGTTGCTTGCTGAACAGGATGACATCCCAAGGGCCTAATCCAACCCGTGCTCATCCCATTGTGACTCCCCTTATCTGACATCGCAAAAAGAAAAGAAATGTACTTTAGCTTAAATGGATGGTTCCTCAAATCCATCATAATGAAAGTACTCCATAAAATATTAAGCATGCATTTTTTCCATCACATGATGTATCAAATGCATAAAAAAACTCAAAGATAGACAAATAAAAGAAAAGGTACTTAGCTTTGAAGGTTATGTCTTCTTGAAGTTGAGAATGAAGGGGCCACTCCTTGTCTTCAAGCTTCCAATCCTCCTTAATCTTCTTTCTTAATTCATATATTTAGCTTGGAAGTATCCATCTACCATGAAGTACACTTGAAACGCAAGTGGACTATTGAGTGCTCTTAAGCTTTCCAAAATCATGGAATAAGTAAATGGGAGCTTATAAATCTAGTAAGCAAGTCTAAACTTGGACAAAATACTCTATAAAGGATGAAGCTAGTATAATTTTGTTTCATCAAGTGAAAAGAGGGAGATATGCAACCCGTCAGATGCTCTCTTCTTAGATTTCACATGTCAATGGTGCATGGCCAATTGTGTGGATGCATGTGGATTGGTTCAATCTCTTCATGGTTTCACTTGCCCCCTATTGAGAGTTTTTCACAATTGGCCACAAGTTCACGAACTCAGGAGAGGTCATGCTAACCTATAAATCAAACCTACCTTTTATCAAGATGTGGACACATGAAATAAGGTGAGCATGAGTGAGCTCAAATGGCTTGAACACCTCCTACTAGTGAAAATAAGACTTAAACAACTCTAGCTCTGAATACCAATGTTTCTTAACCAACATAACCTATAAGAAAACTATCTTGCAAGATAATCTAACTAACTACCAAAGCCAACATAGAGATGAGAGAGCACATATCCACCCATCTATTAGGCTACCACCAATACAACTAATTTTGTAAATCCAAATTTATACATTTTGTAAAATAGGCCGATTATAGAAGCTTCTTATTTATATGACCAGTGAAAATCTCCTTAGGCAAAAAGAGAAGACATTAGTTTAGTCCAAATCGTGTACACAAAGAGATTGTATTTTTTTCATTAATATACAAACATACTTTGGTGCCATATATTTGTTCTATTATCAACACTGTGTCATTTGTTTGTCTATAGTAAGTTGTATTGAATGTTAAGATGTATACAATAAGGGAATAGAAATGCACTAGAAAAATCTTTGGTAATCCTAGTTCCCCGAACCTACTTTATTCTGCAAAGTAATATTACAAACTTTACTCATCATTTAAGGTTACAAAGTACCAATTACCTGTGTCCTGAATATTTTGATCACATCAAACACATCTGATTTTTTCTTTATACAATACAACTATACTTTTCTTGAGTAGTCATCAATGAAAGTTACAAAGTACAACCATACTTTTCTTGAGTAGACATCAATGAAGGTTACAAAGTACATGTACCTACAAGAGAGGGCTCTTTGGTTGGCGCCCACACATCTATGTGAACAAGGTCTAACACACCATGTGCTACATATCCACTCTTTGTGAAGGGTTGCCTACAAGACTTGCCTAGTTGACAAGATCAACACATCTCATGCAACATTTGTAATGAAAAATGTGGTAAACCTCTTAACAATTGCCTCTTCTCCATGTCTTTCAAGCTTTGAATGTTGATGTGACCACACCTTTTGTGCCACAAATCCAAGTCTGTAATCTTCTTGTCTCCATAGGTGATGAACATTGTCTTTTTTCTTTGCCCTTTGCTAATGTCAAGAATGAACATCCTTCTTTCCTTTGGCTATGTTAGAAGAAGCACTTTTTTTAAAGGGAAATTATTTGTAAAATGTTAAAAATTTGTAGAAATATTTATACAAATGATGTAAAATTGAGGAAGAGTCTTCATCATGTAAATTAGGATCATATGTATTTTTCTTAGAAATTTTGGAAGCTCTTTGATAGCATATTTTTAGATTAGAAGGGAAAAGGACCAAAATTCAAGTGTGAAAAGGGACACTTGAAAAATTATAAAAGATCATTTCCTCTATTTTGAGAGGGTTGGTTGTATTATTTTTGCTATCCAAAGTAATGTGAAGAGCTCTCCTGCAGAAAATCATGTTTTCCCCTTTCATGCTCTTTCTTTTGATTTGTTGAGTCTATTCTTTGTGTGATCCATGGAATTTGTAAGCTTCAGTTGTGTATTTCTGAGTAACATGTATGAAGAGAGGTGATTCTCAGTGTATTGAGTAAGAAGTGCAGAAGACCAAAGCTAGAAATGGAAATTCTCAGTTTTCACAAAATCTTGATTGTCTCATCTATGTGATACAGGTACTATTTTTGAAATTTGACTTCATAATTGTATTCTACTATGGAAATGGCACACTTTAGGCAGAAAGATCATTGAAAACCCTATTGTAGAACTCAAGATAAACAAAATCCTAGATATTTCTCTCCTTCTTCATAATTTCTCAGAAAAACAGTCATCTTAACTCTTATTCTTGGATTCCATTAACTACAAGGGGTTGTGGTCTTTGCATACTTCCCGGATCGACAATTTAAAGATGTGTAGTTGATCCTTTGTGCTATAATGATTGGAGAGGACAACTCCAAAGGGTAACAACAAACATTTTTTGGCGCCGTTGCCGGAGAACAAACCAAAAGCTTCATTGAAGTCTTGGACCTTGCTGGATCTTCCATTGTTGATGGTATTTGAACACATTGAAAAGGTACTACTCTATAATCAAGAAAGAAAAACTGAAAAGGTAGGTTTCCTTGCTTGTCTTTTGGGAAAAGGAAGCATGAGTTAACCTTTTGGGATAAAGAAGTTGTGAAATTCTTGCAAATTGATAGTTGCTCATACCTTTTAGGAGTAAAGTGCAGGTGTGTGGAAAAAATTGAATCAAGATTGTTAAAGGGAAGGTAAAATGTGACTATCTTTGCATATGTAGAGTGCTTTTTGACTAAGTACCAAGCAAACTTGTTAATCTTGGAAAAGATGACATGATTGCAATGAGGAAAGTCAAGTAAAGTAGCTATGCGCAGATTGATTGATCCATTTATTATTCAAGGAAGGATAATAATCTTGAAAATTTTTATTTGGCTCTTGAAAAAAAAAGGTATTTGAGTTTATCTTTACATGAATTGATACTTGTACTTTTTAAGCGCTTGTTTTCTTAAAAAGCTCTACTTTCAAACTGACTAGATTGCAAGCATAAAAGAATATAACCAATAATGAAACAAAAGATCAATGGATCTTGAAACAAGAAAACCCTAAGTGAAGTGTTTTCCTTGATTTAGGATTAAAATACTAAAAAATTCATAAAATCTATTAAAAATCCAAACAAATTTCTTTTTCTTAGGAAATTTTGCGCGAGGATTTTTGTTGAAAAGGGGAAGGGGAATAGTGAAAGAAAAATCCAGAAACTGAAAAAAATTAATTAAAAAAATATATTTAGAGTAAAAGTTGTTGTCTAAATTCTTTCAAAATTTTAAAATCTCTTTGAATGAGTTTGGTGATGTAAAATTGCAGGTGATAATTGATTTGGAGTTGATAAAGAACAGTGGAGAAGACCAAGTGGAAAGAAAAGTCAAAAAGTGCAAAAACAGGAAGTTCAGAGAAAAACACGATTCTCATCACAAAACCGTGATTTTCAATAAGATAAAGAATTTGACTTAGTTGCACTATTGGGTACTGAGGTAAGTGATTTTTAAAGATTTCATAAGTTGCATGAGTAAAGGAAATCAAAATTTCAAAATTTCAGTAAGAAATGAGCATCAAGTGACCAGATTGGAGAATTGGGCATTGAATCGCGATTTTCATCAGTAGAATAAAGAGGGCAAACTTTTGTTGGAAGGGGCAAGATTTTTGAAACAAAACCACAAAAAAAATCATAAAAGAACAAGGAACAAGAAATAGGAACTCAAAATTGTGAAAATCACTCACAATCGTGATTGTCTGAAGTCTATAAAAGCCTGAAATCTCATAAAAATAGCCATTGAGTGAGGGAGTGAGTGGAGAGAGCATTGATAGAAGCGCGATTTCCGGCAATCACAAAGTTTTTGAACAGGGGTGGATCAAGCTACAAGATAATCCTCTTAACATAAAGTTTTTACACATTTTCAAGTTAGAAGTATTGGAAAAAACTCAAAAATACATAAACAAGTGGAAAACACAGAATCACAACTTTCAGTTTTTTGAATATTTTGGTAGAAAAAATCATTATTTTGTCTAAACTTCTTTATTGCATGTTATGTTTTTGCTAAGGCGCTTCCATTAGAGTAAGAAGAAATCAGGAAAAAGAAAACCAAAAATTTACAAAAAGTTGGACACAATCGCGATTTTGTAATCAAAAACAAAATCTTGATTCCATAATCAAGCACAACATTGCGATTCCCAAAATACGATTCTCATAAGAAAATCATGTTTTTAACGATTGTGAGCAATCACGATTGTTTGGGAACAGGATCGTGAAAAAACACGATTTCCTTCATAGGATCGTGAAAATCACGATTTCCTTCATAGGATCGTGAAAATCACGATTTCCTTTAGAAGATCGTGGAAATCATGATTTCCTTCAGAGGATCGTGGAAAACATGATTTCCTTTACAGGATCATGGAAAACATGATTTCCTTCACAGGATTGTGGAAATCACGATTTCCTTCATAGGATCGTGGAAAACACGATTTCCTTCAGAGGATCGTGGAAAACACGATTTCCTTCATAGGATTGTGAAAATCACAATTTCTTTCAGAGGATCATGGAAAACACGATTTCCTTCACAGGATCGTGAAAAACACGATTTCCTTCAGAGGATAGTGAAAAACACGATTCTCTTCACAGAATCGTGAAAAACACGATTCTCTTTCACAAAATTGTGAAAACACGCTTCTCTTCACAAGATTTTGAGAAACACGATTCTATTCACAAAATTGTGGAAAATTTGGAATATTCACAAGATCATGAAAAAGACGATTCTATTCACAAGATCATGACAAACACGATCCAGGATAGCAACCAATAAGAAATGCTATAATTGTGGAGAAAATCATTTGGTTCAACAATGTCCTTATCACAAACCACAACATTTGCAAGATAGAAAAACACTCAAATACTGTACCTTAGAAAGAAAATGGACAAACCATACCAGAGAAGAATGCTTCTACAATAAACAACCCATTAAAGAAAAAGATTATGTAAACCAACACAACTTACAAAGAGAATCTGGATTTGTGGAGCAACCAAGTCCTGTACTTGGACAACAATCACCATTACCAAAAAATGTAGTACCAGTAAAATACGCACCAATAGAAGAAGAAAGCTCAAGACTCAGATCATCTTACAGAAAGGATTATCATTGGAATGAAGGATATCAGGAAGATTCGGAAGGATATGAACAGAGAGAACCAGAACTGCAAGCCTTTGACTTGGGAAATGGGAGAATTGAAATGGACACAACCACATTCATGTACATAACCAATAATTACATGTCTAACCAGAAAACCCAATTCAAAGGAAGTCAAAAGATAACTTGTTATAGATGCGGGAGGGAACATTTCATTATAGACTGCTCACAACCTCTTACACTAAGAATAGAAGGAGCTTATTGCAAGGATTGTGGCAGGGAACACTTAATAAAGGATTGCCCAAGAAACCCTCAAAAACAACAGAACACATCTAGTAACATACCATTAAAGGCAGTTAACATAATGGAGCAAGAAGAATTGAGTGACCATAATCAAGTAACTGTAAATGCTATAACAAGAGCACAAGCTAAACAACAAGAAACAACAAAGGAGACACACACACAGGAACATAAGAAAATTCCATTTCCAAAAGAAAAGAAAAACAGAAAAAAAGGAAGATGGGAAAGAAAGATGAGAATGGGTAAAAATTTGGAAGAAGAGACTATGGAACATTCAAACATTAGTCAACCACAAAATACACAGACTCAGGAGGAGGAAAGAAATTCACAAAGTCTAAAGACTCTGATAAAAGCATACAAAGGAAGAATACAAGATGGACCAAATCCTACAGATCATGTGATGGCATATCCTATGCCAGATTTAGAGGATGAAAGAATGCAAAGATGTAAACAAATCATACAGGAAGCACAACTCGAAATGGGGGAACTAGACAATCATCAAACAATAGTTAAAGGATAAAATGCAACAAAAACTAAGAAACATCTTGATCAGGAAGATATTTCACAAATAACCTTCCAAATCAATCTAGACAAACACTGTACAATTTTATACCACACCACAATGGAAGAGATAGTAAAACAAAATCCTCACTTACAACACAATATAAAAAATTGGGAAACAAAGTCAAAGAACCTAGATTCTCAGCAACAAGAATTGGAAGAATTGTTGTACATACCTATTGATAAAATAGGAGGATAATGTGAAGGAGAAGAAGGGAACTCAACCTTGAAAATACAATTTGGTAATAATCATGCTAAGGCCATATTAGACAGTGGATCAGGAGTGGCTATCATGACTAAACAAACCTGGGAGAAATGGTGAAAAATGAGTTAATACCCACTAAAATGAGATTACAACTTGCAGATGGACACATAGAAAAACCCCTAGGAATATGGGAAAAGGTGATTGTGGAAATATGTGGAATAGAGATAGAGCATACTTTTGCCATAGTTGAATTCCCACAATCCACTTCATATGAAACTATCCTAGGAAGACCATTTATGAGACAAATGCAAATTGTGCAAGATTGGGGTAATGATTGCCTATATCTTCAAAGTAAAGGAAGGATAACTAGAGTAAATTTACGAAATGGTCAATATTGTGATATGTTCCCTCAAGAATGGTTCAAAGTACATCAAAATCAGGAATTAAGTGAAGAATCGGGGAGTGAAGATCAAAATGAGACGGAACCATCAATTTGGAAATGTAATGTGATAAGGAATCTCACAAATAAAAAAAGCATGTTAAAAAAAGGAGATTGTCTAGGAGAAAGGAAATCACAAGATGAAAGCTACATACCACAGAAATTTAAAGATGAAGAATTTGAGCCTTATGGTTGGAATCAGATTTTGACCACAATGGATTTGGCCAATGATGAATATGTGGGAGTGAATTTTCAAAATGAAGAAGGATATGATATCTTTCGCATAGGAATACAAATAATAAAGGTGTCAAAAACAGAGGAAGACCAGGAGGAAGGAATAATATTAAAAACTGGAAAAACACAATATCTGGAAGAAGTGGAAGCTACAGAATTGGAAAAGCAAGCTAGTGTGCATGCTGCCAGTGCAATAAGAGGATACAACAAATTACATTTGGATATAGCAGAAGAAAGGAGTAAATTACATATGGATAGGGAAAAAGAAAGGAGAGAATGGAAGTTAGAGAAAGAGATGTTGATATCCCAAAATCAGGAATTAATGTTGATGGTGGATAAGCTATAGAAAAACTTGGAAGATTCACAAAAACAGGTTGAAGAACAGGTGGTGACTACATAAGCAGAGGAACATGAAGGAGCTGAAGATAATAGAATTCAAAATTTTGATGAACCAGAAGACAAAGTTGTTGAACAATATTCAGATGAATTTGTTCAAAATCTTCTAACAGATAGGGAATGAAGAATGGAATTTCGCAGAAAGATGTGTAATGAATATGAAGAACAGATTGTGAATTTTGCTCTCAATAAAGGACTAAACCTAGACCAACACCATTGGGCAGTAGATGGTCTAGGTATACCATTTTGTATGATTATGGAAAGTATTAAAAATTACCAGATTGCAAGGGTAGGACTACCATCAAACAGATATTTGGAATATGAAGAGGATATTAATGTCACTAAGGAATTGTTTGAAAAGGCTAATCCTAAATGGAGGAACAGGTGGTTAGGTGCCAACAAGGAGTGCAGGAAAATCTAGAAAGAGGCACTTTTGCAGCTAAAGATAAATCCAGCCTATTGTCTAGTAGCAAGGAGAAGAGAATGATCAGTATTTTGGGAAAGAAGAAATGCAGGACAAATCTCAGCAAAATGGCTGAATTTTCCAAAAATAGCAGGACCAAAAGTAGGAACATGGCCAATTAAGAAGTATATGATTGATATAGTAGAGTCTCTTATATCTACATACAAAAATGTAAATGATCCAGCTTGCATTTTATTAATCAGAGTAATGCGACTCATAGTGGCATGTATAGAAACATTCACAGATACAGATGTCAGGGCTCTCAATTACATTGGATTCAATTCACCGAACGATGCTTTACTCTTTGATCTAAGTGAAACTCTAGACAGGATTTTCTTAATGGCATATTACAGTAGAACAGTATTTTTGGGTAGCCATTATCTTCAAATTTTTGAGGATGCCTTTGACTATGGATTTTTTGAAAGAGAGTCAAAAATCTTTGGGAATTTATCAGTAGTCACAAAATCCAGACTCACTGCATATGAAGCTGCATATACAAGAACACTTGAAGAAAGATGTGATAGACAAACCAGAGGCTAACCTATAAGTTCACAAACTCAAGAGCGGTCATGCTAACCTATAAATCAAACCTGCCTTTTATCAAGATGTGGACACATGAAATAAGGTGAGCATGAGTGAGCTCAAATGGCTTGAATACCTCCTACTAGTGAAAATAAGGCTTAAAAAACTCTAGCTCTAAATACCAATGTTCTATAACCAACATAACCTATAAGAAAACTATCTTGCAAGATAATCTAACTAACTACCAAAGCCAACATAGAGATGAGAGAGCACATATCCACCCATCTATTAGGCTACCACCAATACAACTAATTTTATAAATCAAAATTTATACATTTTGTAAAATAGGCCGATTGAACTTCCAGAGAACTCAATAGACATACCATGTAATAGAAGCTTCTTATTCATATGACCAGCAAAAATCTCCTTAGGCAAAAAGAGAAGACAGTAGTTTAGTCCAAATCGTGTACACAAAGAAATTGTATTTTTTTCATTAATATACAGACATACGTTGGTGCCATATATTTGTTCTATTATCAACACTGTGTCATTTGTTTGTCTATAGTAAGTTGTATTGAATGTTAAGATGTATACAATAAGGGAATAGAAATGCACTAGAAAAATCTTTGGTAATCCTAGTTCCCCGAACCTACTTTATTCTGCAAAGTAATACTACAAACTTTACTCATCAATTAAGGTTACAAAGTACCAATCACCTGTGTCCTGATTCTTTTGAGCACATCAAACACATCTGATTTTTTCTTTATACAATACAACTATACTTTTCTTGAGTAGTCATCAATGAAAGTTACAAAGTACAACCATACTTTTCTTGAGTAGTCATCAATGAAGGTTACAAAGTACATGTACCTACAAGAGAGGGCTCTTTGGTTGGCACCCACACATCTATGTGAATAAGGTCTAACACACCATGTGCTACATATCCACTCTTTGTGAAGGGTTGCCTACAAGACTTGCCTAGTTGACAAGATCAACACATCTCATGCAACATTTGTAATAAAAAATGTGGTAAACCTCTTAACAATTGCCTCTTCTCCATGTCTTTCAAGCTTTGAATGTTGATGTGACCACACCTTTTGTGCCACAAATCCAAGTCTGTAATCTTCTCGTCTCCATAGGTGATGAACATTGTCTTTTTTCTTTGCCCTTTGCTAATGTCAAGAATGAACATCCTTCTTTCCTTTGGCTATGTTAGAAGAAGCATTTTTTTTAAGGGAAATTATTTGTAAAATGTCAAGAATTTGTAGAAATATTTATACAAGTGATGTAAAATTGAGGAAGAGTCTTCCTCATGTAAATTAGGATCATATGTATTTTTCTTAGAAATTTTGGAAGCTCTTTGATAGCATGTTTTTAGATTAGAAGGGAAAAGGACCAAAATTCAAGTGTGAAAAGGGACACTTGAAAAGTATAAAAGATAATTTCCTCTATTTTGAGAGGGTTGGTTGTATTATTTTTGCTATCCAAAGTAATGTGAAGAGCTCTCCTGCAAAAAATCATGTTTTCCCCTTTCATGCTCTTTCTTTTGATTTATTGAGTCTATTCTTTGTGTGATTTTCAGTTGTGTATTTCTGAGTAAGATGTATGAAGAGAGGTGATTCTCAGTGTATTGAGTAAGAAAGTGCAAAAGAACAAAGCTGGAAATGGAAATTCTCAGTTTTCACAAAATCGAGATTGTCTCGTCTGTGTGATACATGTACTATTTTTGAAATTTGACTTCATAATTGTATTCTACTGTGGAAATGGCACACTTTAGGCAAAAAGATCATTGAAAATGTTGTTGTAGAACTCAAGATAAACAAAACCCTAGATATTTCTCTCCTTCTTCATAATTTCTCAGAAAAACAATCATCTTAACTCTTATTCTTGGATTCCATTAACTAGAAGGGGTTGTGGTCTTTGCATACTTCCGGGATTGACAATTTAAAGATGTGTAGTTGATCCTTTGTGCTATAATGATTGGAGAGGACAACTCCAAAGGGTAACAACAAACAGGCTATCAGCTTATAGCCATTCCTTGGGTCTTCAATCTTCAATTTATGGTTGAATTTTACTTGGTATCTCCTTGCAATTGTCTATCCAACAGAGATTCAATTCTTTGTAATGGTAGGAACATGCAATACATCAGATAGTCCTCTTGCTTTGTGGTTTCCTCCAAGCTTCACATCTCCCATTTGTTGTATCTCATGCTCTATGTTGGTTGTTGTCTCCACAAAGCCTCTTTGCTTGGATTATTGAAGATTGTTGAAGTACTTCTCTCTACTTGACATGTGGTTATCTATATACCATACCTCATCTTGTGATTGACCTTCACTACTATCCTTCATAGCTAACACATGCTCATTTTCTAAATTGGTTGAGTTATCATAGTTACCTTGCCCTTTGTAATTGTTCCCCCCTTGCTTTTGCCAACAATCTTTGGCATAGTTTCCTTGCTTCCCACAACTGAAGCATCCATTTGAATTGGAGAAGCTTCTACCTCCATATCTTCCTCCTCTAACTCTTCCTCTTCCTCTTGATGATTGACCTTCATCTTGGCTTGATTGAATCCCTTGATAGCTTTTGTTTCCTTGTTGGTAGTTGCTTCTGCCTCTTCCTCTTGAACCACCTCTATTGCTTTTGCTTTTTCCTCCTTTGTTGGCATTTTAGAGTTGGTCTTGGCTACCATTGTTGAATCCATGGTTGAGCTCCTTAGTGACCATGAGAGAAGTAAGTTGCTCAAAATCAAGTAACAAATCCCTTACATACATAGAGGTTGTGAATGGCCTTGATTTATCATCTTTCCTAAGCCCTATAAGTGTGTGGGCAACTAGGTCATCATCATCTATGACACATCCCTTTGATCCAAGTGCATGTGAAATCTCTTTTACTTTAATTATCAAGTCATTAATCCTCTAATTGTATGAATTCCTAAGGTTTTTGAGCTCATTCTTGAGCTCAATTTCCCTAGCCTTTTTAGAGTTAGAGTAAAACCTTTCTAAAAACTCCTAAACTTTCTTAGATGTATCTAGATCTTGGATATGAACTATCATGGAGTTGCTTATGTGTTGAAATAGTATGAAGATCACTCTTCTATCCCTTTCTTCCCACTCACAAATGGATGTCCTCTGATTTTTAGTAGGTGTATGTGGATGTATGTATGGCTTCAGCTTAGTAACACTAACCAACCCCATAGACCCTTTCTCATGAGGAAGTTAGAGGTTCTAAACTTCCAAGGTCCGAAATTACTCTTTTCAAGATTTGCAATCTCATTATTATAGTCTCCCATTGTGTATGAGACTATAAACTGGCTCCTAATCCTTCATTGTATTGTGATAGATGTGACAAAGAATGATATATTACATTCCCACAAGTTCCTCTACTTGTATTGAACCTTTAGTGATGATAGAAGCTCCCCCTTGCTTCAAAAGCTTCCTCAAATCTTCTTGGTCATTGCTTCAATTCTTGGCTCTCAAGAAACTTCAAGGCCTCCCCTTGATGTCCTCAATTCTCAATGTTGATCTTTGTTACCACTCATGGAGTATATCTACTTCTAGTTGCAGCAAAAGAAGGATAGGCCATTCCTAGACCTCTTCACACACATATATATGGAAATATGAAGAGATAGACTAGAGATCTTTCAAGCTTAATGTATTCAAGGGGATCAAAAACTTGATATTAAAATTATATTCAAAATAAAGCTTAGAACAAGAGCTACAAGATTAGCAATCTTGCTTATGAAACAAACAACTACATAATGAGATATACATTATCAAAGAAATCTCTTTCTAAGATAAAACTTCATCTAGCAGGGAGCTAGCTTAGCTAGGGGGTATCTCAATGATGTTCCAAAGAACTAGGTGAGTATTTATGCACATATGGGAAGCTTAGAAAGCACATTAGACATTCGTGAACTCACATTGGCTAGTGTAGATCAGGTTTGTTGTAATACTCACTCATCTCTACACATATTCCATCAACTCTTCATAGTCGTATCAGAGCAACTAGGCATCATGGCTTATGGATTCCCCTCATCTATTGATAAATTAGATTGAGATAATTTCTCAACATTGTCACTCAGAATGGAGGCTTGTCTACAAGGAAGGAATCTCCATGGCTACATATCTGGAGATGATATGATGCCAATACTTAGAAGTAAGGACCAACCAACACAAGAGGAGTAGGAAAGGTTAAGTGCATGGTGCTCAAAGGATTCTTTGAGCAAGATCATACATTTTATCAACTGTATCTTTAATTTCTTACTTCCACACATTAGTGTTGGTGTAAGTTACAAGCCTACACATTTGTCTTGAAGGATGCCTTGAAGTCCATACACATATGAAGAAGCATAAGAACTAGTGCTAGTGGTTTATTACCACTTTATCTCTTTGTAAAAGTCAAATTGACTTGGAATCTTTGTAAACACTTACCAAAATTATTCGTGGAAAACGTTAACTTCTGATTGAAGGAATATCTCCTATGATATAGGAGCTAAATCATAGGGAGCCAAAAGTTTGAATTTGAATTCAAATTTTTACTCACTCTCTATAAAAATGTTCATGGAAAAGTTGCAGGTAAGACCCATCATTCCCGAGCTTCTCATTGCTGATTCTGAGTGTGTGTGAGGCCTATACTCTAGCCCACACCTATCTTCACCATTAGGAAATGACATTCATGCCAATGGTATTGTATACAAGTGTTCATTAATACATACATTCTCATTGTTCATTTCTGATTTCTCTGTCATACTACTTGAAAGTCTGTCAACTTGTGGAGTGCATATCTCAGTCCTTTCTACACCAAATTCAGAGATCTAAAGCTTGTTGAAACCAGCTCAAAATTTTCTACATGCTGTCAAAAGTTGAAGAGATTCTATTCAGCCATGTTAGAGAAAAGCTCCTCGAGATGATCACTAGTCATTGACTGCTACAGTCCTAAAAAATCGGGGGTAAAGTTTAATTTGCTAAAGTGATTTCTCTGAGCATAGTTAGTTTTTTTATGTCATTTCACTTGGAATAGTTAGCTTGCTAAGCTAATTAGATAACCCTAAAAGGAATTTTTCCAATTCCTACTGTGCTGGCCATACTAAGCAAAAGATCCAGCAGGTGTCAAGACATAAATAGAAAGTTTTCTTAAGATTTTGAGTTTCAAAGCTATCTGTTTTGGCTCAATCATTACACACAACATTTCCAAAGTACATGGGCCATTTTATGGTGTCATTGGAGAGCTAATAAGGTCTACTCATCAACTCTAAAGCATCAGAGGGCTGATACAAAGCAAGATTTGGCAGTACCTACTCAATCTCTTGGAGCATCCATCCATCTTTCCCAACAGTGGTATCAGAGCAAACTAAGCTAAAATGGGAGATGGTTTTCCTTTATTTATTGATAAATTAGATAGGAACAACTATCAGGCATGGTCTCTAAGGATGAAGGCTTATCTACAAGGAAGGAGTCTCTATGGATACATCTCAGGAGATGAGGAATTGCCCTCATTCAAAACAAGAGGATTGCCAACAAAGGAAGAACATGAAAAGCTCAACACATGGTGTGCAAAGGATGCACTAGCAAGGTCCTATTTACTCAACTCTATCTCTGATTTTCTTTTGCCACACATTAGGAACGATAAGACATCACAAGAGACTTGGGAAACCTTGTCATCTTATTTCTCCTCCAACACAAGGGCTAGAAAAAATCAGTTGTGGATTGAATTCACCACATTAAGGAAGCAACCTAAGCAAGTTGTTTTAGAGTTTGTGGAGAAAGGTTTGCAGGTTAGATTCAACCAATATGGAGCATTTGTGGAGGATCCAAGACATGGGTTCAAGAGGATTGCTAAAGGAGAAAAATCACGTAGACTTTTCACTTTTGAGCTAGAAGACACAAAGAATATTGCACTATATAGTTATAAGGATCAAACACTTTTAGAGCTTGAGATTTGGCACAAAAGGTTAGGGCATGTAGGAGAAAGAACCTTGAAACAGATATGCAGGGATCAATGTGTAATTGGAATAGCCAATGTTTCCAAACAACACATGATATATAAATGCAATGCTTGTCAATTTGGGAAGACTCACATGTTACCCTTCTCAAGGAAAGGTTACATGCATGAAGACTACCTAGAGCTTGTCCATACAGACGTATGGGGACCAAGCAAAGACCCCTCAGTCTCAGGATCAAGGTACTATGTATCTTTTATTGATGATTATAGCAAATGGACAGTATTATACTTCATGAAGCACAAGGATGAGGTGTTTAATTGCTTTAAAAAATATCTTGCACTTGTTGAGAATCAGATAGGGAAGAATTTGAAGAGGCTAAGATCAGATGGAGGAGGTGAGTACTTCTCCAATGAGTTTGAAGACATCTTGCAGGAGAGAGGCATTAAAAGAGAAATCACCACAAGGTATTCTCCTAAACAGAATGGGGTAGCTGAGAGAAGAAATAGGTTGATTGTTGAGACAGCTAGGTCTATGTTGAATGAAAAAAAGTTACCTAACTATCTATGGGCAGAGAGTGTTTCTACTGCCACTTACCTCATAAATAGGTTACCATCTAAATCCCTTGATGGGATGACACCCTATGAAGCGTGGCATGGTAAGAGACCCTCACTAGACCATTGCAGAATATTTGGATGTGTAGCATATGTACACATTCCTTCTCAGATGAGAGGGAAGCTAGACCCTAAGGCTGAGAAGTGCATCTTTATTGATATGATTCGAATCAAAAAGGATACAGGTTTTATAAGCCTTCCAATAAAAAATTCATGGTGAGTAGAGATGTTGTCTTTGATGAAAATGATTCTTGGTATGAGAATGAATGGAGGAAGATTAAACTACCCTTTGACTTGGAAGAGGAGTTTCCAAGTCTTGCAAAGGAGGAACCTACTCAGAATGAAGACTCAACTTCAGATGATGAAG
>MU263617.1:7500-12500 GCA_020310875.1 Ceratopteris richardii
ATTATAACGATTGCATTCAGATGGAAATTTTACAAGACATGTATTCTCTTGGTTACGCTTCAAATCTATATGCATAGAAAGAATGTGTCTTCCTCCAAAGGAAAGACAAGCACAGATAGGCACTATTAGAAATACCGTTTATCTTGGAGGTTTGGAAGTCCATGTTCTTTGCACATCTATGGCTCATCTTGTCTATGGGACTATGTTGTATACACATGAATGATGTATAAAACCATCTTTGTATTTCACTTGTATGCATATATGAGGGCAAGATCATGGGTTATGTGAGGGTATTCGTGAACCTTGGATTAAATTCCAGGCACTTCACTTTGCCTCTTACATTGCTCTTGGTCTTGGATATGTTATGAGCCTTACTTGCATTCCATACCATGGTCTAACCATGCACTTTGGTTTGCAAGTATTGATCATAAGGGTAGAGCATAATTGTGTGTGCACATATAACTTTGGATTGAGAGGTTGCTATTTCATTGGTTACGTACATGGCATTGGACTATTCTATTCCAAGAAAGGTGCTACCACTCTGGCATTAGAAAATGTATATGAGGATTGTATATGGGTTGGGTTCTTATCTCTAGATATTGTTTGGATATGTGTTGGCCTTGATGTGAAGGCTTGACTTGATGATTTTAATCTTGGTGAGTGTGATGGAACCGGTGTTCTCGGGCATGAGTGATGTGGAGACTCGCGGAGTGAAACACTCTTCAAGATTAGATGTATTCTTTTGGTTGAATGACATGTTGTTAAAAGGTTCCCAGCCTTTAAATGGTTCCCATGTAATTTTCATCTTGTGAGGGGGTTATCACTTATCAAGGGATGTGGAAGTTCAAGTCCACCGTACGTGCCGGTGTTAAGGGCACATTTGGGCACACTTTCATTTATTGACTAAGGATCATTTGGAGGGTTGGGAGAAGGCTGAGTGGGAAGAGCCTTTAAGGCCACACCATTTGTATAAATATGGCATGTGTCTAATGAAAAAGCTCTCTTGTTTTTCGTCGCCATTCATGGCTTGTGATGTGGATCTACTTTGCTAGTTATTTCGATGTCTCTTTAGGTTCTTGAGATGGCGCCCCTTTCTTGTTCTTGTTTTAGGTTTGCGTGTCGATCAGTTTTATTAGCTGCAGTTCTCTCTCGCTCTCTCCTGTGCATGGTAGTGCAATGCTACCTTGTAACATTTAGAAACAGCTGAAGACATATGGAATGCTTTGGAAGATCACTTACAAAACACTAGTAAAGCTAGGAAGGCTAGCTTATGATCAGAGTTTACCACATTTAAGAAGAAGCAAAGTCAGAGCATTAGTGATTATGTCACTAAGATGAAGGACTTGGCAGATAGCCTTGGATCCATTGATGAGGATATTGAAGATCATAGGTTGATAGCACAATTGCTTGCAGGATTGAGAGGAGATGAAATGTGGAAACCTTTTGTACTCTCAACTGAACTTTCATTAAACCATTATGTGCCAGAATTAAATCAATTGCTTGGAGTGATACTTACATTTGAGCAAGATTCGAAGTTAGATGGAGATAAAGGACATAGCTTTGCTATGTATGCAAAGAATAAGAAGAAAAATGAGAAAGGTAAAGCAAAGGATGAAGAAGAGCTAACTACTCAAGCAGATTATGCAAGAGGAAGAGGTATTGGTAGAGGTTAAGGTCGAGTAAATGGAAGAGGTAGAGGTAATCAGAACAATAACAAGAAGACATGTTGGATTTGTGGATTGAGCAATCATCTAGCTTATGATTGTTGGCATAACCAACAAGGATCAAATCAGAATCAAAGTAATAATGGTAGAGGAAGAGGTGGAAGGTTTCAGAATCAATTTCAAAGAGGAAGACAAAATTCAAGAGGAAGTTTTTGTAGAGGTGGTGGAAGAAATTGGAATGAGAATTAGTCTTATAACACTACATATTGCAGCTATGCAAATGATACATATAATGAAAACCATACAACATTGATGATGAATTCAATAAGTGCATCAGAGAAGGAGGATCTCAAGGTATTCTATATTGACTCTAGTTGTTCAAATCACTTGTCAAGTAATATATAATTGTTATCAGAATTGGAAGAACGTATTTCAAGTCACAGAGTACAAACAGGTGACAATACAAAACATAATGTGCATTCAGTTGGAAAAGTGAAGTGCAGGAGTGGAGCTGATTTGCTAACAAATGCCTTGTATGTTCCAACAATACCAAAGAATCTGATTAGTGTGGGACAAATAGTAGAGAAAGGTTTTCAAGTCAGATTTACAAATGAAGGAGTATTTGTTGAAGATCTAGATAATGGATACAATCAAATTGTCTATGTAAGAAGAAAGAGTAGACTTTTTACTCTTAAAGTACAAGGGAATGTTGTTCAAGACTTGATTACACATGGTGATGGAGTACTTATAGAGTTAGACCTCTAGCATAAGAGGTTAGGACACTTCAATGAAAAAGGATTTAAAACTATGGTGGAGAATCAATCTGTAATAGGGCTACCAAATGTAAAGAGCCAACATATGATCTACAAATGTGAAGCTTGTCAGATGGGAAAGGCACACTGGTTATCATTTCAAAAGAAAGGGTTCAAACTTAATGGTTTGCTAGAGCTCATACATACAGATGTATGGGGACCAACAAAAGAAGGATCAATCAATGGTTCTAGGTATTATGTTCTTTTTATTGATGATGCTACAAGATGGATAACCATTTATGTTTTGAAGGAAAGATCGGAAGTGTTTGGAGCCTTCAAACATTTTCATGCATATGCAGAGAGAGTTACAGGTCAAAAGCTCAAGAGCCTAAGGTCTGATGGAGGGGGAGAATACTCCCAAGAATTCAATGATTATCTTTGGAATGCAGGTATCAAGAGAGAAATAACTTGCAGGTATACACCTCAACACAATGGGGTGGTAGAAAGGAGGAATAGAACTTTGGTTGAGTTTGCTAGAGCAATGTTAAAGGAAAAGAATTGCCCTAATTATTTTTGGGTTGAGGCTGTAAATGCAGACACATATCTTGTGAATAGGTTACCATGTGCACCTCTAAATGGAATGACCCCTTATGAAGCTTGGTGGGGTAAGAAACCAACACTTGATCATTGTAAGGTGTTTGGATCAATTGCCTATGCTTATGTACCATCACAACTCAGACATAAACTTGAACCAAAGGCTAAAAAATATGTGTTTATTGGATATGATGAAAAGCAAATGGGTTATAGGTTATGGAGTCCTCTAACCAAACAATTTATTGTTTTGAGAGATGTGACATTTGATGAACACAAGAGTTTGTATGCAGATAAAGAGTGTAATCTTGAAAAATTTGAAGAAGAGGTAAGAATAAGTGAAAGAGGTAAATCACACGTGCAAGTAGATGGAGATGAAGATCATATGCAAGCAAGCACATCCAGAGTTGGATCATATAGAAGAAATGAAAATGTACCTAGATTTGATGAAGAAGTATATCCAGATACACATGAAGAATATGAACCAAGAAGGTCAACCAGATTGAGGAAACAACAAACAAGGTATTCGTATGAAACTTCTTATTTGACTCAAAAAAACTATGCTTACATGTTTAAGGAAGATGAAGAACCTCAAAGATATGATGAAGCAAAAGGTAAGAGACAATGGGAAGAAGCAATGAAGGAAGATTTTAATGCACTTGAAGAGAACAAGACTTGGGAACTTGTTCCAAAATATAATGGTAAGAAAGAGATTGGAAATAAATAAGTTTACAAAATAAAGAAGCATGCAGATGGAAGAAGAGCCCGATACAAAGCTAGATTGGTAGTTAAAGGCTATGCTCAAACTCATGGCATAGATTATGATGAGACAATTAGTCTTGTAGCAAATATGTCAACCAAAAGGACAATCATTGCTATTGCAGCATCAAAAGGATGGACATTGAGTCAATTGGATATAAAGAATGCATTTTTAAATGGATATATATCAGATGAAGTCTACATGGAGCAACCTCAAGGGTTTGTAGATTACAAGTATCCAAATTATGTTTGCAGATTGAGAAGAGCACTTTATGGATTGAAGCAAGCTCCAAGAGCTTGGAATTATAGACTTGTGAAGTATCTTAATGATCTTGGATATCAAAGTTCAAAGGCAGATGCAAGTTTACTTATCAAGAGAACAGATGAAGGTATAATCTACATTTGTATTTATGTAGATGATATTATAATCACAGGTACTTCAAATGAAGGAATCAAGGAGGTGAAGAGATTACTATAGAAGGAATTCGAGATAAGTGATCTAGGAAAGTTGTCATATTTTCTTGGAATGGAAATCACTTATACAGAACATGGCATATATGTATCACAAGAAAGGTATCTTCTGAATCTTCTAAAGAAGTTTAACATGGAGAATTGCAGAGAGGCATGAACACCACTAGAGGTCAATCATAAACTAAGTTAATATGATGGTGTAGAGTTCAAGGATATGAGGAAGTATCAATCTTTAGTGGGAACCTTGATTTATGCCACACTAACAAGACCTGATCTTAGTTATGGAGTGGGAGTTCTTTCTCAGTTCATGCATTGTCCAAAGGACCCACATTGGATTGCAGGTCAAAGAGTTCTTAGATACATCAAAGGGACTTTGAAGGAAGGATTATATTATCCTTTTACATCAGAAATAAGGTTGAGAGCATATAGTGATGCAGATTGGGTAGGACGTCAAGATGACAGAAGGTCAACACATGGATATATGATATACATAGGAGATAAACTTGTGAGTTGGTGTTCAAAGAAGCAACATACAATGGCTTTATCATCAACTGAAGCTGAGTACAAAGGACTTGTGGAAGCAATTAAAGAAGTGATATGGATGCAGACCTTGTTCAAAAGTTTGGACATTGATCAAGGTATACCTATCATACATGGAGATAACATGAGTTCATTGTATCTTGCAGCAAATCCTATATTTCATGCAAGAACAAAGCACATAGACATTCAATATTATTTCCTGATAGAAAAGGTAATTGAGAAG
>MU263617.1:20000-25000 GCA_020310875.1 Ceratopteris richardii
TTGCAGAAGTACAAAACTTTACATCTTGAAGGTGCAGAAGGGTAAAGGTTGAAGAAAACTTGAAGGAAGACATACAAAGAGCATCAAAAGGATCAGAAGAAGCAACATTCGAAGTAAAGGTACATTTATTATCTATAAAGGTTAAAGATTTGAACCTACAGGTGAAGTAAAGATGGGGAGATAGTCTCCAAATTGAAAAGTTGGATAGAGAGAACTATCCTGCATGGTCTATGAGGATGGAAGCTCACCTTATGAGCAAAGATTTGATAGGATATATCACAGGAGATGAAGAAAAGCCAGAATTCAGAGATCCTAGTGTTCCAACTAGGGAGGAGCTTGCAGACTTAAAGAATTGGATGAAGAAGGATGCTCAAGCAAGAAGCATCATCTACATGGCAGTCAATGACTATTTGCTTCCTCACATTAGAGGACTTGAAAGTGCTTGTGACATTTGGAATGCTTTGGAAGAGCATTTCCAAAATACAACCAAATCAAGGAAGGCTTCACTATGGGCAGAGTTTACTACCTTCAAGAAGAAGGCCTCACAATCAATTTCTGATTATGTGACAAAGATGAAGGACATTGCAGATTCTTTAGGTGCAGTTGATGAAGATATTGAAGAAGACAAATTGGTAAGACAAATACTCACAGGACTAAGAGGAGATGAGAAATGGAAGCCTTTCATTTTATCTACAGAACTTTCATTAGATCACTTTACTCCTGATTTGAATCAATTGTTAGGTCATATGCTAACTTTTGAGAATGATATCAAAGGAGATGTTGATAAGAGTGCAGGTCATGCAATGTATTCTAAAGACAAGAAGAAAGCCAACAAAGGAAAGCAACAATCAGGTGAAGAAGAAAGTATTTCAAACCAAGCAAACTTCATAAGAGGAAGAGGAAATGGCAGAAGTAGAGGAAGAGGCAGAAACAACAAAGAGAATGCAAGAGCTTGTTGGATATGTGGTAAGACCAATCATCTATCTCATGATTGTTGGCATAATAATCAAAACAATGGTAATTATCAGAACTTTAATCAAAGAGGAAGAGGAGGTAGATTTCAGAGAGGAAACTTCAGAGGTAGAGGTGGTAGGAATTCTTTTGGAAGAGGTGGAGGAAGAAGCTTCCAAAATCAATCCTATAATAGCACCTACTACAACTATGCATCAGATCAAAAGGAGGATTCGACTCTCATTATGAATACATGTGAAACTTCACATGAGGACATGAGAGTGTTTTATATTGATTCAGGATGTAGTAATCATTTGAGTGGAAATATTGCTTTGATGACTGACCTAGATCATAATGCAATCAATCATACAGTACAGACAGGTGATAATACAAAGCATAAGGTAAAGTCAATTGGTTCAGTCAAGGCTAAGGATGGGAGCACTCTTCTGAGTAAGGTACTTTATGTTCCCACAATTCCAAAGAATTTGATCAGTGTAGGTCAAATTGTGGAAAAAGGTTATGAGGTAAGGTTCACAAGTGATGGAGTTTATGTGGAAGACCCTAGTCAAGGGTATAAACAAGTTATTGCAGGAAAGAAAGAAGGAAGGCTTTTCACATTGAAGGTACAAGGAAATGTTGGACATGCTATGTTCACATATGGAGAGCAGAAGGTGTCAGAATTGGATCTTTGGCACAAAAGACTTGGACACTTCAATGAAAGAGGTATCAAAGAAATGATTAACAATGATTCAGTGCTTGGAATGCCTAACATTGCAGGTCAACACATGACATACAGATGTGAGGCATGTCAATTAGGTAAGGCTCATAAGCAATCCTATTCCAAGCATGGATTTATGTATTCAGAAAGACTTGAATTGGTGCATACAGATGTGTGGGGTCCTTCAAAGGACTTTAGTATAAATGGTTCAAGATATTATGTCATATATGTTGATGATGCTACCAGGTGGATCACAATTTATGTGATTAAGGAAAAGTCAGAAGTGTTTAATACATTTAAACACTATTATGCATATGCAGAAAGGATTACAGGTCAAAAATTGAAGAGACTAAGGTCAGATGGAGGGGGAGAGTATTTTTCAAATGAGTTCAATGATTATTTGTGGAATGCAGGTATAAAGAGAGAAGTTACTTGCAGATACTCTCCTCAACAAAATGGGGTAGCAGAAAGAAGAAATAGGACTCTTGTTGAGTTTGCAAGGTCCATGATGAAAGAGAAGAATTGCCCAAATTATTTGTGGGCTGAGGCTGTTAATACAGCTACATATTTGGTTAATAGATTGCCTTGTAAAGCTTTGCAGGGTATGACACCATATGAAGCTTGGTGGGGTAAGAAACCTACCTTGGATCATTGCAGAATATTTGGATGCTTGGCATATGCATATGTGCCATCTCAATTGAGGCATAAGTTGGAACCTAAGGCAGAGAAGTATGTATTCATTGGTTATGATGATAAGCAAATGGGATACAGGTTGTGGAGTCCATCCACAAAGCAATTTATTGTATCCAAGGATGTTACATTTGATGAGCAAGGTACTTGGTATGCAGGTAAATATAATGTACATGCAGATGATGAAGAAATAGTGGAACAAAGGAAAGGTAAAGCAAAGGTTCAATTACTTGATGAAAGTGAGAGTAATGAAGTGCAGATTGAAGTTGAAGAGAGGCCAAGGTTTGATCCAGAATGTGATGAACCAGAGACCTCAAGAAGTGCAGAAGTTAGGAGATCATCTAGGCACAAATGGCAACCTACAAGGTATAGCTATGACACTTCATTCTTGACTACTAAAGATTATGCTTATTTGGTAAAAGCAGATGAAGACCCTTCTACATATGAAGAAGCCAAAGGGAAGAAGAATTGGGAAGATGCTATGCAAGAGGAGTATGATGCATTGATAGAGAATCAAACATGGGATTTGGTTCCTAAACCTAATAGTCAAAAGATTATTGGATGTAAGTGGGTTTACAAAACAAAGAGATTTGCAGATGGAAGTGTGTCTAGGTACAAAGCTAGACTTGTTGTGAAAGGGTATGCACAGACATATGGAGTGGACTATGATGAGACTTATAGTCCTGTGGCAAAGATGACAACCATCAGGACACTCATTGCAATTGCTGCTTGTAAAGGTTGGAAGTTGTCTCAATTAGATGTTAAAAATGCTTTCTTAAATGGTTACATTTCAGATGAAGTCTACATGGAGCAACCAGATGGGTTCAAAGATCAAGTGAGTCCAAATTATGTGTGTAAGCTCAAAAGAGCTTTGTATGGGTTGAAGCAAGCCCCAAGGGCTTGGAATTATAGGCTTGTGAAATTCGTGAATGATCTTGGTTTTCAAGCATCAAAGGCAGATAGTAGCTTGCTAGTCAAAGCAAGTGAAGATGGGTTCATTTATGTGTGTATTTATGTTGATGACATAATACTTACAGGAACAGATGATAAGGGGATACAAATGATCAAAAAGCAGATGGAGAAAGAGTTCAAAATCAGTGATTTGGGGAATCTATCATTCTTCTTGGGAATGGAGATCACTTATACTCAACATGGAGTATATGTGACCCAAGAAAGGTATCTTAAAAATTTGCTAACCAAATTTAAAATGGAAGATTGCAGGGTTGCACCTACACCTTTGGAAGTGAACCATAAATTGTCTAGGTTTGGAGGAGAAGAGTTCAGAGATATGAAACTCTATCAAAGTTTGGTTGGTAGCTTGATTTATGCTACATTGACAAGGCCTGACTTGTCATATGCAGTTGGTGTGCTTTCACAATTCATGCATTGTCCTAGAAAGGAACATTGGATTGCAGGACAAAGAGTACTTAGGTACATCAAGGGTACACTCAGAGAAGGGTTGTACTATGGGTTTACTTCAGATACAAGAATCAAGATATATAGTGATGCAGATTGGGCAGGTAATGTGGATGATAGAAGATCAACACATGGATACTTGTGCTATGTAGGAGACAAATTGATTTCATGGTGTTCCAAGAAGCAACATACAGTTGCTTTGTCATCCACAGAGGCAGAATATAAAGGTATGGTGGAAGCTGCAAAAGAGGTAATATGGCTAAAGACACTTTTGAAAGTTTTTGATGTGATTCAGAGTACTCCTATTATTTGTGGAGACAATATGAGTTCATTATACTTGGCAGCTAATCCTGTATTTCATGCTAGAACTAAGCATATTGAAATACAATATCATTTTCTGAGAGAGAAGGTCATTGAGAAGGAAATTGAAGTCATACACACCCCTACAAAAGATCAACTTGCAGATATAATGACTAAAAGTTTGGATGGACCTAAATTGCAGAGGTTTAAAGATATGGCAGGAATAAAGAAGATGCAGGTAATCACAATTGAAGATTGAGGGGGAGCTGTTGGAGCAGAACAATCATCAATAGTGATTTTATGAAGATCAAAGTGAGAAGACATATGGAAGAATGAAGATTATTTTCAGAGGAAGAAAATGGAATCAGAAATGTTTCTTTTGTATATTACTTTTGTAAATAGTTCAATATATTTTGAAAAGGATGACGAGTTAGACTCGTATATATATCTACAGATACGTATTCATAAGTAGAGAGAGTGATATAGATCAGATAGAGAAGAATAGGTGAAGAGGTGATGAACATTGTATGTATCATCAACCATATGTGTGAAAAGTAATGAAGAAGAAAATTTTGTAGAATTCTGCGCGTCGATCTTCTCTCCCATTCTCCTTCTGTGCTTAATCTTTTGAAGAATCCTTTTGCACGTATCTAAGTCCATAGCTAATCTATCTATGGCTAGAATTTGAGAGATTAATTTCAATCAGGTCGTGAGAATTATGTTTAGGAACATTCATATGTGAAGATGTTCTGAGAGTCGAGAAATCTGGCGCACATTTCATCTTCAAAGAAATGGCCACTGCTCAGTCCACAGTGTAAAGTTTTACACAAGTGAGGGCTCAAAATCTAAGTTGGAAGATAAGCTATCTATGGCTAGAAGATCTTGATCAAACGGGTTCAGAGTTGGGAGAACCAGTGCTAAGAAG
>MU263617.1:32500-39970 GCA_020310875.1 Ceratopteris richardii
TCAGACATAAGCTTGAACCGAAAGCAGAAAAATATGTGTTCGTCGGATACGATGAAAGACAGATGGGTTACAGGTTATGGAGCCCTCTAACTAAGTAGTTTATTGTTTCAAGAGATGTTACGTTTGATGAACAGAAAAGCTGGTATACAGATCAAGGTCAAACAACTGAAGAATTTGAAGAAGAGGTAAGAAGAAAAGAAAAAGGAAAATCAATTGTGCAAGTGAATAGAGATGAAGATCATATGCAGGCGAGTACGTCCAGGATCGGATTAGGTATGAGAAACGAAGATGAGGAAGTGTATTTAGACACTTATGAAGAATGTGAACCAAGAAGGTCAAACAGGAATAGAAGACAACCGGAAAGGTACTCGTATGATACTTCATACATAACTCAGAAAGACTATGCATATATGGTCAAAGATGATGAAGAACCTCAGAGCTATGCTGAAGCTAAAGGAAAGAAGCAATGGGAAGAAGCAATGGAAGAAGAGTTCACTGCACTGGAGGAGAACAAGACATGGGAGCTTGTTCCTAAACCAAATGGTAAGAAAGTAATTGGAAGTAAATGGGTTTACAAATTAATAGAAGCTTGCAGATGGAAGGATAGCCAGATATAAGGCTAGACTGGTAGTCAAAGGCTATGCTTAGATGCATGGCATAGATTAGGACGAGACGTTTACTCCGGTGGCAAAAATGTCAACCATAAGGACAGTATTTGCTATAGCAGCATCAAAAGGATGGAAGCTAAGTCAGCTAGACATCAAGAATGCATTTCTGAATGGATATATATCAGATGAAGTTTACATGGAGCAGCCTGAAGGATTTGTAAGCTCCAGATACCCAAAATTTGTGTGCAGATTAAGAAAAGCACTTTATGGACTAAAGCAAGCTCCAAGAGCTTGGAACTACAGACTCGTGAAGTATCTAAACGAACTTGGATACCAAAGTTCAAAGGCAGATGCAAGTCTACTCATTAAAAGAACAGACGAAGGAATGATCTACATTTGCATTTATGTAGATGACATAATAATTACAGGTACCTCAGATGCAGGAATCACAGAGGTGAAGAAACTGCTTGAAAAGGAGTTTAAGATCAGTGACCTAGGAAAGTTGTCATACTTTCTTGGAATGGAAGTCACTTATACAGACCACGGCGTATATGTATCACAAGAAAGGTATCTTCTGAATATATTGAAGAAATTTGATATGCATAATTGCAGAGAAGCTTCAACACCACTTGAAGCCAATCACAAACTCAGTAGATATGATGGCGCAGATTACAAAGATATGACAAAGTATCAGTTGTTAGTAGGTAATTTGATTTATGCTACACTAACGAGACCTGACTTGAGTTATGCAGTGGGAGTTGTATCACAGTTTATGCATTGTCCGAAAGACCCACATTGGATTGCAGGTCAAAGAGTTCTCAGATATATAAAGAGAACTATTAAGGAAGGATTATACTATCCTTATACGTCAGATATAAATTTGAGAGCCTATAATGACTCAGATTGGGCAGGTAACCAGGATGACAGAAGATGGACACATGGGTATATGATATAACTAGGAGATAAGCTAGTAAACTGGTGCTCGAAGAAACAACACACAGTGGCTTTATCATCAACACAAGCTGAACACAAAGGACTGGTAGAAGCAGCTAAAGAAGTGATATGGATGCAGACCTTGCCCAAAAGCTTGGGCATTGATCAAGGTATACCAATTATACATGGAGACAATATGAGCTCTCTATATCTTGCCTCGAATCCGGTGTTTCACGCAAGAACAAAACACATAGAGATTCAGTATCATTTCCTGAGGGAAAAGGTAATGGAGAAGGAGTTAGAAATTGTATACACTCCGACAAAAGTGATGGAGAGTGTTAATCTCCAAAAGAACAAATTGACCTTGAATTTAGATCACCTCTATATCAAGATCAACTTTAGACTCCACCTAATTTAGAGAATCTTCACCAAATTATCAGGAAATTGATTATTCTGAAAAATTCAGTTTCTTCAGAAAAGTCTGCTGCAGATTAGTCACTCATTGACTAATCAATCCTGTAAAGTTTTTGATAAAACTTTGCACAACACTTTGCCTTAAGGTTGCGCGACTTTGCCAAGTTAAATCTCTCAAAAAGATTAAGTATACACTGAGAAATGTGTGAAACACTTTACCTATGTCTGAAAGTGCTTCTCTGCAATGGCAACTTTGACACCTGCAACTTCTTAGCACTGGTTCTCCCAACTCTGAACCCGTTTGATCAAGATCTTCTAGCCATAGATAGCTTATCTTCCAACTTAGATTTTGAGCCCTCACTTGTGTAAAACTTTACACTGTGGACTGAGCAGTGGCCATTTCTTTGAAGATGAAATGTGCGCCAGATTTCTCGACTCTCAGAACATCTTCACATATGAATGTTCCTAAACATAATTCTCACGACCTGATTGAAATTAATCTCTCAAATTCTAGCCATAGATAGATTAGCTATGGACTTAGATACGTGCAAAAGGATTCTTCAAAAGATTAAGCACAGAAGGAGAATGGGAGAGAAGATCGACGCGCAGAATTCTACAAAATTTTCTTCTTCATTACTTTTCACACATATGGTTGATGATACATACAATGTTCATCACCTCTTCACCTATTCTTCTCTATCTGATCTATATCACTCTCTCTACTTATGAATACGTATCTGTAGATATATATACGAGTCTAACTCGTCATCCTTTTCAAAATATATTGAACTATTTACAAAAGTAATATACAAAAGAAACATTTCTGATTCCATTTTCTTCCTCTGAAAATAATCTTCATTCTTCCATATGTCTTCTCACTTTGATCTTCATAAAATCACTATTGATGATTGTTCTGCTCCAACAGCTCCCCCTCAATCTTCAATTGTGATTACCTGCATCTTCTTTATTCCTGCCATATCTTTAAACCTCTGCAATTTAGGTCCATCCAAACTTTTAGTCATTATATCTGCAAGTTGATCTTTTGTAGGGGTGTGTATGACTTCAATTTCCTTCTCAATGACCTTCTCTCTCAGAAAATGATATTGTATTTCAATATGCTTAGTTCTAGCATGAAATACAGGATTAGCTGCCAAGTATAATGAACTCATATTGTCTCCACAAATAATAGGAGTACTCTGAATCACATCAAAAACTTTCAAAAGTGTCTTTAGCCATATTACCTCTTTTGCAGCTTCCACCATACCTTTATATTCTGCCTCTGTGGATGACAAAGCAACTGTATGTTGCTTCTTGGAACACCATGAAATCAATTTGTCTCCTACATAGCACAAGTATCCATGTGTTGATCTTCTATCATCCACATTACCTGCCCAATCTGCATCACTATATATCTTGATTCTTGTATCTGAAGTAAACCCATAGTACAACCCTTCTCTGAGTGTACCCTTGATGTACCTAAGTACTCTTTGTCCTGCAATCCAATGTTCCTTTCTAGGACAATGCATGAATTGTGAAAGCACACCAACTGCATATGACAAGTCAGGCCTTGTCAATGTAGCATAAATCAAGCTACCAACCAAACTTTGATAGAGTTTCATATCTCTGAACTCTTCTCCTCCAAACCTAGACAATTTATGGTTCACTTCCAAAGGTGTAGGTGCAACCCTGCAATCTTCCATTTTAAATTTGGTTAGCAAATTTTTAAGATACCTTTCTTGGGTCACATATACTCCATGTTGAGTATAAGTGATCTCCATTCCCAAGAAGAATGATAGATTCCCCAAATCACTGATTTTGAACTCTTTCTCCATCTGCTTTTTGATCATTTGTATCCCCTTATCATCTGTTCCTGTAAGTATTATGTCATCAACATAAATACACACATAAATGAACCCATCTTCACTTGCTTTGACTAGCAAGCTACTATCTGCCTTTGATGCTTGAAAACCAAGATCATTCAAGAATTTCACAAGCCTATAATTCCAAGCCCTTGGGGCTTGCTTCAACCCATACAAAGCTCTTTGAGCTTACACACATAATTTGGACTCACTTGATCTTTGAACCCATCTGGTTGCTCCATGTAGACTTCATCTGAAATGTAACCATTTAAGAAAGCATTTTTAACATCTAATTGAGACAACTTCCAACCTTTACAAGCAGCAATTGCAATGAGTGTCCTGATGGTTGTCATCTTTGCCACAGGACTATAAGTCTCATCATAGTCCACTCCATATGTCTGTGCATACCCTTTCACAACAAGTCTAGCTTTGTACCTAGACACACTTCCATCTGCAAATCTCTTTGTTTGTAAACCCACTTACATCCAATAATCTTCTGACTATTAGGTTTAGGAACCAAATCCCATGTTTGATTCTCTATCAATGCATCATACTCCTCTTGCATAGCATCTTCCCAATTCTTCTTCCCTTTGGCTTCTTCATATGTAGAAGGGTCTTCATCTGCTTTTACCAAATAAGCATAATCTTTAGTAGTCAAGAATGAAGTGTCATAGCTATACCTTGTAGGTTGCCATTTGTGCCTAGATGATCTCCTAACTTCTGCACTTCTTGAGGTCTCTGGTTCATCACATTCTGGATCAAACCTTGGCCTCTCTTCAACTTCAATCTGCACTTCATTACTCTCACTTTCATCAAGTAATTGAACCTTTGCTTTACCTTTCCTTTGTTCCACTATTTCTTCATCATCTGCATGTACATTATATTTACCTGCATACCAAGTACCTTGCTCATCAAATGTAACATCCTTGGATACAATAAATTGCTTTGTGGATGGACTCCACAACCTGTATCCCATTTGCTTATCATCATAACCAATGAATACATACTTCTCTGCCTTAGGTTCCAACTTATGCCTCAATTGAGATGGCACATATGCATATGCCAAGCATCCAAATATTCTGCAATGATCCAAGGTAGGTTCTTACCCCACCAAGCTTCATATGGTGTCATACCCTGCAAAGCTTTACAAGGCAATCTATTAACCAAATATGTAGCTGTATTAACAGCCTCAGCCCACAAATAATTTGGGCAATTCTTCTCTTTCATCATGGACCTTGCAAACTCAACAAGAGTCCTATTTCTTCTTTCTGCTACCCCATTTTGTTGAGGAGAGTATCTGCAAGTAACTTCTCTCTTTATACCTGCATTCCACAAATAATCATTGAACTCATTTGAAAAATACTCTCCCCCTCCATCTGACCTTAGTCTCTTCAATTTTTGACCTGTAATCCTTTCTGCATATGCATAATAGTGTTTAAATGTATTAAACACTTCTGACTTTTCCTTAATCACATAAATTGTGATCCACCTGGTAGCATCATCAACATATATGACATAATATCTTGAACCATTTATACTAAAGTCCTTTGAAGGACCCCACACATCTGTATGCACCAATTCAAGTCTTTCTGAATACATAAATCCATGCTTGGAATAGGATTGCTTATGAGCCTTACCTAATTGACATGCCTCACATCTGTATGTCATGTGTTGACCTGCAATGTTAGGCATTCCAAGCACTGAATCATTGTTAATCATTTCTTTGATACCTCTTTCATTGAAGTGTCCAAGTCTTTTGTGCCAAAGATCCAATTCTGACACCTTCTGCTCTCCATATGTGAACATAGCATGTCCAACATTTCCTTGTACCTTCAATGTGAAAAGCCTTCCTTCTTTCTTTCCTGCAATAACTTGTTTATACCCTTGACTAGGGTCTTCCACATAAACTCCATCATTGTGAACCTTACCTCATAACCTTTTTCCACAATTTGACCTACACTGATCAAATTCTTGGAATTGTGGGAACATAAAGTACCTTACTCAGAAGAGTGCTCCCATCCTTAGCCTTGACTGAACCAATTGACTTTACCTTATGCTTTGTATTATCACCTGTCTGTACTGTATGATTGATTGCATTATGATCTAGGTCAGTCATCAAAGCAATATTTCCACTCAAATGATTACTACATCCTGAATCAATATAAAACACTCTCATGTCCTCATGTGAAGTTTCACATGTATTCATAATGAGAGTCGAATCCTCCTTTGATCTGATGCATAGTTGTAGTAGGTGCTATTATAGGATTGATTTTGGAAGCTTCTTCCTCCACCTCTTCCAAAAGAATTCCTACCACCTCTACCTCTGAAGTTTCCTCTCTGAAATCTACCTCCTCTTCCTCTTTGATTAAAGTTCTGATAATTACCATTGTTTTGATTATTATGCCAACAATCATGAGATAGATGATTGGTCTTACCACATATCCAACAAGCTCTTGCATTCTCTTTGTTGTTTCTGCCTCTTCCTCTACTTCTGCCATTTCCTCTTCCTCTTATGAAGTTTGCTTGGTTTGAAATACTTTCTTCTTCACCTGATTGTTGCTTTCCTTTGTTGGCTTTCTTCTTGTCTTTAGAATACATTGCATGACCTGCACTCTTATCAACATCTCCTTTGATATCATTCTCAAAAGTTAGCATATGACTATACAATTGATTCAAATCAGGAGTAAAGTGATCTAATGAAAGTTCTGTAGATAAAATGAAAGGCTTCCATTTCTCATCTCCTCTTAGTCCTGTGAGTATTTGTCTTACCAATTTGTCTTCTTCAATATCTTCATCAACTGCACCTAAGAATCTGGCAATGTCCTTCATCTTTGTCACATAATCAGAAATTGATTGTGAGGCCTTCTTCTTGAAGGTAGTAAACTCTGCCCATAGTGAAGCCTTCCTTGATTTGGTTGTATTTTGGAAATGCTCTTCCAAAGCATTCCAAATGTCACAAGCACTTTCAAGTCCTCTAATGTGAGGAAGCAAATAGTCATTGACTGCCATGTAGATGATGCTTCTTGCTTGAGCATCCTTCTTCATCCAATTCTTTAAGTCTGCAAGCTCCTCCCTAGTTGGAACACTAGGATCTCTGAATTCTGGCTTTTCTTCATCTCCTGTGATATATCCTATCAAATCTTTGCTCATAAGGTGAGCTTCCATCCTCATAGACCATGCAGGATAGTTCTCTCTATCCAACTTTTCAATTTGGAGACTATCCCCCATCTTTACTTCACCTGTAGTTCAAATCTTTAAACCTTTATAGATAATAAATGTACCTTTACTTCGAATGTTGCTTCTTCTGATCCTTTGATGCTCTTTGTATGTCTTCCTTCAAGTTTTCTTCAACCTTTACCCTTCTGCACCTTCAAGATGTAAAGTGTTTGTACTTCTGCAATAGTCGGAGTCTCCTTCACTTCAATTTTGACACAACCTGCTCTGATACCACTGATGGAGAGTGTTATCTCCAAAAGAACAAATTGACCTTGAATTTAGATCACCTCTATATCAAGATCAACTTTAGACTCCACCTAATTTAGAGAATCTTCACCAAATTATCAGGAAATTGATTATTCTGAAAAATTCAGTTTCTTCAGAAAAGTCTGCTGCAGATTAGTCACTCATTGACTATCAATCCTGTAAAGTTTTTGATA
>MU263618.1:0-39958 GCA_020310875.1 Ceratopteris richardii
TTGTATGGTTTGAAGCGGGCCCCAAGGGCTTGGAACTATAGACTTGTGAAGTTTGAAGTGAACTTGGATATAAAGCTTCAAAGGCAAAAGTAGCTTGTTAATGAAAGTAAGTGAATATGTGTCATATTTGTATCTATGTTGATGATATATACTTACATGTACATATACCAAAGGAATTCAAAAGCTCAAGAAGAAAATGGAGAAGGAGTCCAAGATAAGTGACTTGGGAAATGTATCTATTCCTAGGCATGGAAATCATTTACACTCAACATGGAGTGTACATAAGAAAGGTATTTGAAGAACCTTCTGTTAAAGTTCAACATGGAAAATCATAGGACCTCGACAACCCCATTGGAGGTAAACCATAAGTTAAGCAATTATGGAGGTGAAGAGTTCAAATATGTGAATATTTTTGGTAGGAAGTCTAATTCATGCTACCTTGACAAGACGAGATCTTTCATATGTAGTTGGTGCTTTATCACAACTTTTTTATGCATTGTACAAAGAAAAATCATTGGATTGCAGCACAAAGAGTGCTAAGATACAACAAGGAAGTTCTAATGAAGGTTTGTACTATGGTTTCACTTCTTACACAGAAGTGTTTAGTGATGCAAATTGCACACGTAATAGAAATGATAGAAGATCTACTCATGGATACTTATGCTACATTGGAGATAAGCTAGTATCATGGTGTTCAAAGAAGCAACACACAGTTGCTTTGTCATCCACAGAAGCTGAGTATAAAGGAATGGTAGAAGTAGCAAAAGAAGTAATATGGATGAAGAGTTTGTTGAAGAGTCTTGTATTTGAGAAGGGTGTTCTAATTATACATGGTGACAACATGAGTTCACTTTACTTGGAAGCTAATCTTGTTTTTCATGCGAAGACTAAACATATTGAGATTCAATATTATTTCTTGAGGGAAAAGGTACTTGATAAAGAAATTGAAGTCACATATACTTCAACGAAAGAACATGTAGTAAATATGTTAACCAAGATCTTAGATGGACCTAAGTTACAGAGATTCAAAGAGATGGAAGAAGAGCATAATCACAGTTAGTGAGTAATGTGGAGATGTTGGAGCAAACAAATCACAAATTGGTGTTTATGAAGATTAATGAAGTTAAGCAAGAGTATGGACAAAGATAAAGAGAAGTTTTGTATAGGTAAAGATGAAGAAGAATGAAGAGAGCAATGGATAAAAAGCATGAGACATGACTGTGCATAGATTTGTTGGAGAAACACTCACTAATTGGACATATATTTGGAGGTCAAATCTTAGGAAGAAAACCCCATGCCTATGTGAAGGGACAAATTCACAACTGTATTATACTTGTAAAGTTAGTTCACTTTAGTTCTAGAAGTTTTTTAAAAATCACGGAATGAGAAAATCTATATAAGTTAGTTAGTATTAACTGACGCGATGAGAAAGAAGAGGAAGAGAGAGAGAAAGTGAGAAGAACTCATTTTTGTATGACTGGTATAGTCGGGCTTCTCTGAGTGAGAAAGCATCTGTAAAACTTCTGAGTTTTTATAGTTATGAGAAGAACTGAGTAAAGTCTGTGTATGAGCCTCTCTCCATCATCTCCATGTTGCCTACTGTGTGATGAATTCAAAAGTTCAAGTGTTCTGAGGCAATTCGATGCCTGGCATCGATCTTGGCTCAAAAGTCATTTTTCATTCTCTGTGTGTTAACTGTTGTTGAATCTTTTAAAAATATGAAGTTTGTGGAGCAACTCGGATGCCTGGCATCGAGTTTGAGCATAAAGTCGATGCCCTGGCATCGACTTCTAGCATACAAGTGGTCTTCTTCATGTGTGTGTAAAAGAGAGTATTTCTGGTGCAGAAAAAGGGCCTAAAAAAGCTCAAAGTCGATGCCCGGCATCGACTTGGACTGAAATTCGATGCCAGGCATCGAATTTTTTATTTTTGGACATCAGGAATACTAAACAGGCAAAAATTTCCAGTTTTGGAAGGTCATACAGGGTCATCTTGTGAGGGCCATAACTTGAGTTTCTAGAGATCCGTTTGATGCATATGATAGCTTGTTGGAAAGCTCTACTCTTCTAGTTTCAGCCTATAAAGTTTCATGAAGAAAGCATACTTGAGCTAGGAGAAATTAGCAAAATACTGAAGGTATGTCATTTCGGTGACTAGGAATTTCTGTAGAAGCAAAGTTCTCACTTTAAGGCTATCATTTCTCAAAGTTTGGAGTGGCAATGAGTTAATGGTGACCATAGAGGTGTTCTAGTGTCACATTAATTCATTTCTTGTGGTGTTTTATACATCAACAAGTGGTATCAGAGCAGAAAGATTCTCGAGAGCAGAAGACGACAAAGGTACGAGAAGTTTTGTAAAGTTTTTCCATTAAAGTTTGAAAGGTGAAGCATTTGAAGACACAAGGCATCAAAAGATTACTTTCGAAGTATCCTCATACACAAAGAACTTCAAAAGGTATTATCCTTTATCCTTTAAGCTCACAGGTTGCAGCAGAAGGAAAGAACTATGGCAGATCATATCTCCATTGACAAACTGGACAGAGATAATTACCCCGCATGGGTAATGAGAATGGAAGCCTTACTTATGAGTAAGGATCTCATGGTATATGTAACAGGTGAAGAAGAGAAGCCAGTATTTGAAGATGAAAGCCGACCAAGAAAGAAGAACTTGATGCTTTAAAGCATTGGCAGAAGAAGGATGCAAGTGCAAAAGCCTACATCTACAATACAATCTCAGATCATTTGCTACCACACATCAGAGGATTGGAATCATCAGAAGATATATGGAATGCATTGGAATATCATTTCCAAAGCACTACTAAAGCACGGAAAGCAAGTCTATGGTCAGAGTTTACAACATTCAAGAAGAAGCCAAGTCAAACCATTAGTGATTATGTCACTAAGATGAAGGATCTAGCAGATAGTCTTGGATCCATAGATGAAGATGTTGAAGATCACAGATTGATTGCTCAACTACTTGCAGGCTTGAGAGGCGATGAAAGGTGGAAACCTTTTGTCTTATCAACAGAACTTTCATTAAATCATTATGTTCCAGATTTGAGCCAGTTGCTTGGTTTGATGCTCACATATGAGCAAGACTTGAAGGGAGATGGAGATAAAGGTCAAAGTTCTGCAATGTACATGAAGAATAAGAAGAAAGGAGATAAAGGTAAAGCAAAGGATGAAGAGGAGTCTAATTCTCAAGCTTATTATGCAAGAGGTAAAGGCACTGGCAGAGGAAGAGCAAGAGGTTTTGGAAGAGGAAGAGGTAATCAAAATAACAACAAAAAGGCTTGCTGGATCTGTGGATTGAGTAATCATTTGGCTCATGACTGTTGGCACAACCAACAAGGATCAAACCAGAATCAAAACAACAATAGCAGAGGTCGAGGTGGAAGATATCAAAGTAATTTTCAAAGAGGTAGACAAAGTCAAAGAGGAGGCTATGGTAGAGGTGGAGGAAGAAGTTGGGGACAGAATCAATCTTACAACACCACCTACTACAACTATGCAAATGACACACAGAATGAAAGTCATACATCATTGATGATGAATTCAATCAGCACATCAAACAAAGAAGATCTAAAGGTATTTTACATTGACTCTGGATGTTCTAATCATTTGTCAGGAAACATAGAATTGATGTCAGATTTGGAAAAAGGCATTTCTAGTCACACAGTTCAAACTGGTGATAATACAAGACATAGTGTACATTCAATTGGAAAAGTGAAATGCAAGAGTGGAGCAGATTTGCTAACCAATGTTTTGTATGTTCCTACAATACCTAAAAACTTGATTAGTGTGGGACAGATAGTTGAAAAAGGTTTTCAAGTCAGGTTTACAAATGAAGGAGTATTTGTGGAAGATCCAGAGAATGGATATAATCAGATTGTCTCTGGTAAGAAAGAAGGTAGACTCTTTACTTTAAGAGTGCAAGGGAACATTGGTCAAGCTTTGCTCACACATGGTGAAGCAGTGATTACAGAACTTGATCTCTGGCATAAGAGATTAGGTCATTTCAATGAAAGAGGAATTAAAGCTATGGTTGCTAATCAGTCTGTACTAGGATTACCAAATGTGCAAAGTCAACATATGGTTTATAAATGTGAAGCATGTCAAATGGGTAAAGCACACAGGTTACCATTTCAAAAGAAAGGATTCAAACATGATGGAGTACTTGAGCTCATTCATACAGATGTATGGGGACCAACAAAAGAAGGATCTATCAGTGGCTCAAGGTACTATGTTCTTTTCATTGATGATGCTACAAGATGGATAACATTATATGTTTGAAGGAAAGATCAGAAGTGTTTGGAGCTTTCAAGCATTTTCATGCATATGCAGAGAGAGTCACAGGTCAAAAGCTTAAGAGACTGAGGTCTGATGGAGGGGGAGAATACTTCTCCCAAGAGTTCAATGATTATCTTTGGAATGCAGGTATTAAGAGAGAAATAACTTGCAGGTATACACCACAACAAAATGGTGTAGCAGAAAGAAGGAACAGGACTTTGGTTGAGTTTGCTAGAGCTATGCTAAAGGAGAAGAACTGTCCAAATTATCTTTGGGCTGAAGCTGTAAATACAGCTACATATCTTGTGAATAGATTACCATGTGCAGCTCTCAATGGTATGACTCCATATGAAGCTTGGTGGGGTAAGAAACCAACACTAGATCATTGTAGAGTGTTTGGATCAATTGCATATGCTTATGTGCCATCACAACTTAGGCATAAACTTGAACCAAAGGCAGAAAAATATGTGTTCATTGGTTATGATGAAAAGCAGATGGGTTACAGGTTGTGGAATCCTTTAACCAAACAATTTCTTGTTTCTAGAGATGTTACATTTGATGAACAGAAAAGTTGGTATGCAGATCAAAGTAATACAGCTGAAGAATTTGAAGAAGAGGTAAGAAGATGTGAGAAAGGAAAATCAATTGTGCAGGTGAATAGAGATGAAGACTATATACAAGCAAGTACATCCAGAAGTGGATTAACAAGAATGAATGAAGAAGCTCCTATATTTGATGAAGAGGTGTATCCAGAACCTTATGAAGAATGTGAACTAAGAAGGTCAAGCAGGACAAGGAGACAACCAGAAAGGTATTCTTATGATACTTCTTACATAACTCAGAAGAACTATGCATATATGGTGAAAGATGATGAAGAACCCCAGAACTATGATGAAGCTAAAGGTAAAAAGCAATGGGAAGAAGCAATGAAGGAAGAGTTCAATGCACTGGAGGAGAACAAGACATGGGAACTTGTTCCTAAACCAAATGGTAAGAAAGTAATTGGAAATAAATGGGTTTATAAAGTGAAGAAGCTTGCAGATGGAAGTATAGCCAGATACAAAGCTAGATTGGTGGTGAAAGGCTATGCCCAGACCTATGGCATAGATTATGATGAGACATTCAGTCATGTAGCTAAGATGTCAACTATAAGGACAATCATTGCTATTGCAGCTTCAAAAGGATGGACCCTAAGTCAATTGGATATAAAAAATGCATTCTTGAATGGATACATATCAGATGAGGTATACATGGAACAACCTCAAGGGTTTATAGATTCCAGGTATCCAAATTTTGTTTGCATGTTGAGAAGAGCATTGTATGGATTGAAGCAAGCTCCAAGAGCTTGGAACTATAGACTGGTGAAGTATCTCAATGATCTTGGATATCAAAGTTCAAAAGCAGATTCAAGTCTACTTATCAAAAGAACAGAGGAAGGTACAATCTACATTTGTATTTATGTAGATGACATTATAATCACAGGTACTTCAGATGAAGGAATCAAGGAGGTAAAGAGATTACTTGAGAAAGAGTTTAAGATCAGTGACCTAGGAAAGTTATCATACTTTCTTGGAATGGAAGTTACTTATACAGATCATGGCATATATGTGTCACAAGAAAGGTATCTTCTGAACTTATTGAAGAAGTTTGATATGGAAAATTGCAGAGAAGCTTCAACTCCACTTGAAGTTAATCACAAGCTCAGTAAATATGATGGTGCAGAATACAAAGATATGAGGAAGTATCAATCTCTTGTGGGTAGTTTGATTTATGCTACACTAACAAGACCTGATCTTAGTTATGCAGTGGGAGTTTTGTCACAATTCATGCATTGTCCAAAGGACCCACATTGGATTGCAGGACAAAGAGTTCTCAGATATATCAAAGGAACTATAAAGGAAGGATTATATTATCCTTTTACATCAGATTTGAAGTTGAGAGCCTATAGTGATTCAGATTGGGCAGGTAACCAGGATGACAGAAGATCAACTCATGGTTACATGATATACATTGGTGATAAGCTTGTAAGTTGGTGTTCCAAGAAACAACATACAGTAGCATTATCATCAACTGAAGCAGAGTACAAAGGACTTGTGGAAGCAGCTAAGGAAGTCATATGGATGCAGACATTGTTCAAGAGCTTAGGCATTGATCAAGGTACACCTACAATACATGGAGATAATATGAGTTCACTTTATCTTGCAGCAAATCCAGTATTTCATGCAAGAACAAAGCACATAGAGATACAATATCATTTTCTCAGAGAAAAGGTAATGGAGAAGGAGATTGAAGTGGAGTACATTTCTACTAAAGATCAGTTAGCAGACATAATGACAAAGAGCTTGGATGGTGTGAAGACTAGCAGATTCAAAAGCATGGCAGGAGTAAAAGAAAAGAAGATGATATGAAGAAACAGGGAATGTCAATTAGTGATTGAGGGGGAGCTGTTGGAGAAACACTCACTAATTGGACATATATTTGGAGGTCAAATCTTAGGAAGAAAACCCCATGCCTATGTGAAGGGACAAATTCACAACTGTATTATACTTGTAAAGTTAGTTCACTTTAGTTCTAGAAGTTTTTTAAAAATCACGGGAATGAGAAAATCTATATAAGTTAGTTAGTATTAACTGACGCGATGAGAAGAAGAAGGAGGAAGAGAGAGAGAAAGTGAGAAGAACTCATTTTTGTATGACTGAGTATAGTCGGGCTTCTCTGAGTGAGAAAGCATCTGTAAAACTTCTGAGTTTTTTATAGTTATGAGAAGAACTGAGTAAAGTTCTGTGTATGAGCCTCTCTCCATCATCTCCATGTTTGCCTACTGTGTGATGAATTCAAAAGTTCAAGTTTTCTGAGCAATTCGATGCCTGGCATCGAATCTTGGCTCAAAAGTCATTTTTTCATTCTCTGTGTGTTAACTGTTGTTGAATTTTTTAAAAATATGAAGTTTGTGGAGCAACTCGATGCCTGGCATCGAGTTTGAGCATAAAGTCGATGCCTGGCATCGACTTCTAGCATACAAGTGGTCTTCTTCATGTGTGTGTAAAAGAGAGTATTTCTGGTGCAGAAAAAGGGCCTAAAAAAGCTCAAAGTCGATGCCCGGCATCGACTTGGACTGAAATTCGATGCCAGGCATCGAATTTTTTATTTTTGGACATCAGGAATACTAAAACAGGCAAAAATTTCCAGTTTTGGAAGGTCATACAGGGTCATCTTGTGAAGGCCATAACTTGAGTTCTAGAGATCCGTTTGATGCATATGATAGCTTGTTGGAAAGCTCTACTCTTCTAGTTTCAGCCTATAAAGTTTCATGAAGAAAGCATACTTGAGATAGGAGAAATTAGCAAAATACTGAAGGTATGTCATTTCGGTGACTAGGAATTTCTGTAGAAGCAAAGTTCTCACTTTAGGCTATCATTTCTCAAAGTTTGGAGTGGCAATGAGTTAATGGTGACCATAGAGGTGTTCTAGTGTCACATTAATTCATTTCTTGTGGTGTTTTATACATCAACAATATTCACTTTAGAGGATCCTAATTAGTGTATTATAGTTAGGAAATTAATAGAAAAAGTGAATAAAAATGTATTGGTGATGTTCCACTTACAAAGTCGTGGCTATGTAAGTCAATTATGACTTTAGAAATGTAGTGAATTCATTATCATGGATGAGATAGAAGTGTTGAGTGAAATCTATAGGATTGGAGTTCAATCTTATCTAGATTTCTCTCAAGATGATCACCTGGATAAAAAATCCTTGTACATGGAGTTAATTCAATAGTAAACCAAGCTATGGTTAAAGTTTTATGTCTTAATGTCTTTCATAGAATGTGTATGGCTCATAGGAACATTCATATGTCAACCTTCTGAAGTGAAGACTTAGAAATGGCACATCTCATCGATCAATGTTTTGCTCAGTTCTCAAAGATGCCTATAAAGCTTTCTGTGTTTAAGAAAATGGGTTATAGTCTTAGAGAAATCAAAGGTTGAAGTTACCTATTTCAAAGTCACCATTTCTTGATAACAATTTTAGACATACTTTGATCTTAGTGATTAATCAAAGTTTAATCAATCTAATCAAAGGTCTACGTACCTCAAGGTTGTTCAAGGATCATACAAAGATTATTATGTAATTTGAAGCATTGAAATCCATGTCATTTAAACATGTAATGAACTTGAATCTTGAGGCAGACTATTTGAAGAAGAACAAAAATTCAAAATTAAAGAAGGAAGTACATTTCATCCTTAAAATTGGAAACTTTTGAAGTATAGATTTAAACTCTTGTCTATACTTGAGATAGAGGTGTTCTTAAGTCAAGATAGACTTGAGATTGGAGTTTAGAAGGTCTCCATTAGTGGTATCAGAGCTAGAAAAATAGATCAAGTCAAGAGACTAAAGAAGAAAGCTCCGATTATTGTAGATTTTCAAATTGGAGTTTAATAAAGCATTGGAAGGCTAAAGTTCTGCAAAAGATCTTTAGAAAGATGCAAAGGACATTCAAAAGGATGAGAAGAATCTAAGAATTAACTCAAAAGGTATAGTCTCTAACTCTTGAAGACTTATTTCTTAACACAAATGCCAATGGCACTATCTTCTAAACTATCTTTCCACTTTGCTAGACACTCTTTATATAAGTGACTTCTTGTTCATTTTGCTCGAGTGCATAGTATGCTCTCAAGATCATGTGGAATAGATTGAACAGAAATAGGCTCTACTACCTCACTATCTGGAATGAGGTTTTCAGATTCACCCAACCTTTTCTTAAGTCAGCTAAGATCAAAAACTGGATGGATTTGAATATTCTTTGGAAGTTGGAGTTGGTAAGCCATATTTCCTATTCTCTTAAGTATTTGGAAAGGTCCACAATACATAGGAGATAGTTTTGGATAGGGTCCCGTCTTCATGGTTTCAGATCTAGATGGAACTCTAAGATAGACCTGCTCTCCTATCTCAAAGTTGATGTCTCTCCTTTGAGGGTCAGCATAGGCTCTAGCTCTATCCTGAGCCTCCTAATGCTGTCCTTAGCAAGTCTAAGCATATCGTTCATTTCTTCCAAGAAGTCCTTTGTAGCTTGAACTTTCTCATTCTACAAGCCTACTGCATAAGGAGCTCTTGGCTGAAACCCATACATAAGCATAAATGGACTATGCCTAGTGGAAGAGTGCTTGGCACTATTATATGCAAACTCTACTATAGGTAAGTACTTTTCCCAATTAGTTTGTCTTTCATTCACATATGCTCGAAGCACATCCTCTAGGATTTGGTTAACCCTTTCTGTTTGCCCATCCGACTGCGGATGCTCGGCCGTACTCATGCTAAGTTTTGTGTCCAACCTTTTGAAGAGCGCTCTCCAAAAGTGGCTAGTAAACTTCCTATCCCGATAAAAAACTGTCTAAAGGAAGACCATACAAACGATATAGGTTCTCTACAAAAAGTCTAACCAGCTCTAGTGTCTTCACTATAGTACATGTCGGAATAAACCTAGCCATTTTAGTTAACCTATCCACAATTACCCAGACCGAGTCGTGCCCCCTCTGTGTCTTAGGTAATCCGACTATAAATTCCATGGAGATACTCTCCCATTTCCCATTAGGAATATCCATTGGGTGGAGTAGTCCTCCAATCCTCAGTCTTTCAGCTTTGTTGACCTAGCATTTGGTGCACTTAAGCACATACTCTAGGATGTCCTTATGAAGTCCAGGCCAATAAAACTGCCTCTTAACAAGATCATAAGTCTTGTTAACTCCAGGGTGTCCCGCACTAGGTGTGTCATGACACTCATACAAAATGTGTCGTCTCATCTCAAGATCTCTAGGGACACACACCTTACCTTTATATAACAGATATCCATCATGGACATTGTGATTCTTCCACTTGATTCCTTCTTGAGTACCCGTCGATACTCCATCCTCATTGGAAACCCATATATCATGATCCCCATTCTCTATGGCTTCCCAAATTTGAGAATATACAGGATCAAGCCTACATTTCCCTCTAATGGACTCAAGTAGCTCACGAGTGATCTGAGTAAAACTCAGTCCATTGAGCATAGGCATGCGACTAAGTGAATCAGCCACTACATTAAACTTTCCCTTCCTATACCTAAGCTCATAATCAAACTCCTGAAGGGTCTCTGCCCATCGGGCTTTGCGACCTTTAAGGTCTCTTTGATTAGAGAGCCACTTGATGCTCTCTGGATCAAACACTATCGTAACTTTGGCACCATATAAATAATGACACCACTTCTTCAAAGCATGGACAATCGCATACAACTCCTTCTCATAAACGGAGTCATTATTTTGAGCCGGTTCTAGTTTCTTACTCTCAAAAGCTACTGGTCAACCATCCTGAACTAGAACCGCTCCTATGGCAAAATCACTCGCATCAGTCTCAACCACAAATGGTTTGTTGGGATCTGCTATATGTAAAAGTGGAGTTGTAGCAATTGCTACTTTCAATTTCTCCATACTTTTCTTTTGTTTGTCTCCCCAATGAAAGGTTTTTCCTTTCCCTTTAAGTTGTTCCGTCATCGGGACAACAATTTTGGCATAGTTCTTAATGAATCTCAATAGAAACCTGATAAACCTAGGAAGATCTGCATCTCTTCCAAGTTCCTTGGATGTGTCCATTCCATAATAGCCCTTGCTTTTTCAGGATCCATCTAGATTCCATGCTGGGAGACTATATGCCCAAGGTATCTAACCTTTGTTTTGAAAAATTCACACTTTGACTCCTTAGCAAAGAGTGAACTTTCCCTTAGCACTTGAAATACTTTTCTTAAGTGTTCCAAGTGCTCCTCTTTTGATGCACTATAGATCATAATGTCATCCAAAAGGTCTACTACAAAGTGTCCTAGATAGGGCTGTAAGACACTATTCATGAGCTTCATGAAAGTGGCAGGAGCATTGGTGAGACCAAAAGGCATCACCAAAAACTCATAGTGCCCATATCTAGTCCTAAATGCAGTCTTAGGGACATCCTCTGCCCTAATCCTAATCTGATGATATCTTGATCTAAGATCAAGCTTGGTAAAATACCTACCTTGATGTAACTGATCAAATAGATCTTCCAATCTAGGCATTGGAAACCTATTTTTGATAGTTACCTTATTAAGTGCTCTATAATCTATACATAGCCTCATAGAACCGTCTTTCTTTTTAACTAGGAGCATTGGCGATGCCCAACGTGAGTTACTAGGTTTAATGAAGCCCTTATCTAAATAATCCTGCAATTGCCTCTCAACCTCCTCATCTTGAGAAACACTAAGCCTATAAGGTGGCTTACAAATAGGGTTGGTGTTAGTAACAAAGTCAATGGCATGGTCAATGTCCCCTTAGCCCTCTAGGTAAGTCAGTGGGGAAAACATCTCTATAGTCAAACATAAGATCCTTAAAATTTTTAACTATACACTCTTGCAAAAAAGAGTAGTAGAAAGTCCTGTCCATAGTTACATTCCTAGCATGAAAATGTGCATCAGATGAGCTGTCTGTACAATGCTCAATATCATGACTATACAATTAAAACATCTCTTGTACATGCTGAGAATAACAAAGACTATACAACTCTAATGATGAAATGATAGGTGCACTAGGCACATCTCTCTCTCCCTGAATACAAACTTTACTTCCATTCTTTTCAAATTCAAGTGTGTTGTTTTGATAGCTGCGTTTAAGTGTGTCTCCCAACCCCCATAGCTGCTCTCTTCCTAACACAAGGTCTGCCCTTGCATAGTCTTGCATTTTGGCTTCCAAATTGGATACCATAGTATCCCATATCCTCTTATCCTGCCCTTGCATCATAGATACTATGTATTTATGTGCACTGGGCTATTGGGGAATCTTTAATTTCTTGACCAGAGCATAGTTTATAAAGTTATGAGCGACAAAGTCATCTATCATGACTCGCACCCTAGTCCCTTTATATATCTACACAAGGAAAGGGTTGCGCCTACGACTATGGGATTAATCCCTGTCTTCTGAGTATTTTCCAAGTTTGAAGGGTTTTCCATGGAGAAGATAAAGTAGATCTCTAGTTTTTATTTTTTCTTTCAACTTTGAGGGAAGGAAAATAGAGATATGGATCAAGATGTTGGCAAAGGGCTCGTGACATACCCCGCTCCTTTGCACCATAGCTTGCTCATACGATATCCGATTTCAAAGATCTTTGTTACCTACAAAGCTATACTCCTAAGCTTCGCTAAGAGACCATCGATGTTGGATTTGGACAAGATTTGGTCAACCAAAATCTCTCTGCAGTGCTTCAGAAGGAATTAGGCGGTCACTTTTGGCCTAGTTTTTCATCATTCGGTGTCCAAATTCACTTTTTTCACTTGGGATAGCTTTATACCTTTCTAGTACAGGTGCTGGGCTACATTTCTTGGACTGACAAGGATGCTTCAAGGAGATATATGCCAATAATACTTCTGCCCAGTCGTGGATCCCTGATAATACTCTCTCTCCATAGAAGTAAGCTCCCCCCACATGGATCCACACATGGGTGCCACATGGCACTCATGTGTGAGCCCATCTAAACAAAGCTAAGGGGTGGTTCACACCTCTTCTTAGGGGTTACTTCATATAACAATAGACAATATAAGGATGGGAGAAAGCATCTAGATAGAGAAAACTATCAAGCATGGCCTATGAGAATGGAAGCTCATCTTATGGGCAAATATTTGATGGGATATATCACAGGAGAAGAAGAAAAACCATAATGTAAAGATCCTAGTCTTCCACTAGGGAAGAACTTGGAGATTTGAAGAGATGGACGAGGAAAGGTGCTCAAGCAAGGAGCATTATCTACATGACTATCAATGGCTATCTCTTATCACATATCAGAGGGCTAGAGAGTGCAACTGATATATGGAATGCCTTGGAGGAACATTTTTAAAATACAACTAAGTCAAGGAAGGCCTCGCTATGGGTAGAATTTACAACCTTCATAAAGAAGCCTTCACAATCAATTTTTGATTATGTAACAAAGATGAAAGATATTGCAAATTGCTTAGGTGGAGTTATTGAAGACATTGAATAATATAAATTGGTAAGAAAAATCCTTAGAGGATTAATAGGAGATGAAAGGTGGAAGCCTTTCATATTATCAATTGAATTATCATAAGATCATTTCACTCGAGATCAAAATCAATTGTTAGTACACATATTAAGATTTGAACATGATATTGAAGGAGAGAATGAGAAAAGTACAGGTCAAGCTATGTATTCAAAGGGCAAGAAGAAGAATGCTAAGGGCAAGCAACAATCAAATGAAGAAGAAGGCACCTCAAATCAAGCTAACTTTACTAAAGGTAAACAAAATAGCAGAGCTAGATGAAGAGGTGGAAATAATAAAGATAGTGGTAGATCTTGTTGGCGTTGTGGTAAAACAATTCACTTGGCAAATGAATGTTGGCACAATAATCAGAATAATGGCAACTACAATCAGAACTATAATCAAAGAGGTAGAGGAGGAAGAAACCAAAGAGTAATTTTAGAGGTAGAGGTGGTAGAATTACATATGTTAGAGACACTTTTGAGTAAGGTATTCTATGTTCCTAAAATTCCAAAGAGTTTAATCAGTGTAGGAAAAATCGTTGAGAAAGGGTATGAAGTCATATTAACTAATGATGGAGTTTATGTTGAAGATCCAAATCAAGGATATAAGAGTATTATTGCAGGTCAAAAAGAGGGAAGAAGTTTTACTCTCAAGGTACAAGGTAATGTAGGACATGCCTTGTTCACATATGGAAATGAAAAGATGACTGAGTTGGACCTATGGCATAAATGATTTGGTCATTTCAATGATAGAGGTATAAAAGACATGGCAAAGAATGCATCAGTCCTAGGTTTACCCAATATTCAAGGTCAACACATGACATGCAAGTGTGAAGCTTGTCAGATGGGGTAAAGCACAGAAACAATCATATAACAAGAACGTATTTATGCATACAAAGAATCTTGAATTAATACACACAAATGTGTGGGTCCTTCAAAGGATTATAGTGTCAATAGATCCAGATATAATGTTTATTTGTAGATGATGCAAAATGATGGATCACACTTTATGTGATCAAGGACAAATCTGAAGCGTTTATACAATTAGAAAGTATCATGCATATGCAGAAAGGATTTCAGGACAAATACTCAAAAGATTGAGGTAAGATGGAGGGGGAGAGTATTTCTCCAAAGAATTCAATAATTACTTGTGGAATGCAGATATAAAAAGACAAGTAACTTGCAGGTACTCTCCTCAACAAAATGGAGTTGCAAAAAGAGGAAATAATACTTGTGGAATTCGCTAGATCTATGATCAAGGAGAAGAGTTACCCTAATTACTTATGGGCAGAAGTCGTTAATACTACAACCTATCTTTTAAATAGGTTACCTTGTAAAGCTTTGGATGGTATAACCCCTTATGGAGCATAATGGAATAAGGAAACTACTCTTGATCATTGCAAAATATTTGGATGTTTGGCATATGCTTATGTTCCATCTCAATTGAGGCATAAGCTAGAACCTAAAGGAGAGAAGTATGTCCTCATAGGATATGATGATAAACAAATGGGTTTTAGGTTGTCGAGTCCATCTACAAAAACATCTTTTCTGTCTAAAGATGTGACATTTGATGAACAAAATACGTTGTATAAAGGTTCAAATAATATTCATGCAGATTTTCAAGAATTCATGAAGACAAGGAAAGAAAAATAAAAGATGCAAATATATGAAGATGAAAGTGATGATAAAGATGGAGATGAAGATCAACCAAGATTTGATCCAGAGCATGATAAGGTAGAGACTTTGAGGAGTGTAGAGATAAGAAGGTCTTCAAGAGAAAGAAGGAAACCTATATGGTATAGTTATGACACTTCTTACATCATAATCAAAGATCATGCATACATATTGAAGATAGATGAAGATTCATCAACATATGCAGAAGTTAAAGGTAAAAAGAATTGGGAAAAAGCAATCAAGGAAGAGTATGATTCTTTACTTGAGAATGATACATGGGACTTGGTATCCAGGCCAAGGAATAAAAAGGTAATTGGATGTAGATGGGTGTATCAAAACGGAAAGATATGTAGGTGGAAAGCTTTCTAGATATAAAGCTAGACTAGTGGTCAGAGTATATGCTCAGACACAAGGTGTGGACTATGATGAAACTTGTAGTCTAGTGGCTAAAATGTCTACCATTAGAACATTGATAGCTATTGGAGCTTGCAAAGGATGGAAGCTACCACAAATGGATGTTAAAAATGCATTTCTAAATGGATATATTGTAGATGATGTATATATGGAGCAACCAGAGGGTTTCAAGGATCCAAATGGACCAACTTGTGTGTGTAACCTCAAAAGAGATCTATATGGTTTGAAGCAGGCCCCAAGGACTTGGAACTATAGACTTTTGAAGTTCTTAAATGAACTTGGATCTCAACCTTCAAAGGCAAATAATATCTTGTTAGTGAAAGCAAGTGAAAAAGATGTTGTTATTGTCCAAAGCTATGTGATACAGAAGGAATCAACTATTGAAGAACAAGGAGAAGAGAGGATGGAGCTCCTTTCTTTTTCAAAACCAATGGAGGTCCCAGTACCCCCATCCAAGAAGAAATTCAAGTAGCCCAAGGCAGCTAGAGCATCAACAAAAACAAAGGAGGCTCAACAAAATGAAAACTCTAGTATGAAGCAGATCCAGGTATGCAAGGGTGAGCACCCACTTGCTCCCTTGTCGGTGCAACCATTTCCTAAGAAGAAGATGCAAACTTTAGGAAAATCATTGATGCAAAATCTAGGAAATCCAGTTGTAGCATGTCAAAGATTTCAATCACAGAGAGTACTCTCCATTTGGGTACCAAAGTGATTAGACAAATTTGTGTGCCTAAGACCGGCTTACAAGCTTAGATCACCACACATAAGCTCTTAGGAATTAATCAATTTAATCAATCCACACCCCCTGAAAACTACACTGAAAGCTCTTGTAAACAAAACCTTATGTAAAGACAAACCCAGCATGACTTGGATGAGGTACCTAAAAAATCCTATGATATGAAGTCATCACTAAAATCCTTATATGTACCAAATTGCAAAATTTGAGATCCCATAAGGGAAGTTTAGAGAGTCAAATCTTGTAATAACCATGCCATGTAACCTTGTAAAGACTTTGTACACTACTAGAAGCATGTTGAGCTCCATGCATCACACAAGTATGCATCAAGGTTGCATAATCACTACACTTACTCTCACCCACACCAATCTCACACATCACTCACTAAATTATTAACAACACATACAAAAAGGTTCAAGGGAATCATGTTGGTATTGTAAAGGGAGTAAGGCTTCATTGAGGTTCTGTTACAATACTAATATGATTCTTCTTCTTTTAACAGATGATGCAGGATTACTCTTGGTCTATTCATGATGCAATGAGAAGGATTACTCTTGGTCTCGCACATGGCTATATGGTACCTTGGGGCTTCATAATTAACATGCTCAAGTTGATCGATGCCTTGCCATCTTCTCAACTTCATATGTCTAATATGCTTTAAGGCCTCTGCTTGTGCCTCTTTGCATATCCTTTTCTCTTCTTCCTTGTGTATCTTAGCCACATTGAGTCGACTTAGCATCTCCCCTATCAAAGGATCTTGATAAAGCTTTACTCTACAACCACTCATGTATCTTGATAATATATCACCTTCTAAGGTAGCTAATTGGACAACTCCATGTGTTGACATCATATTGATGATCATTGGTCCATAGCCATGCTTTTCCAGCTTTTATGCATGTTGTTTCAATGTATATATCAGTTTTAGGTCTCCTGATTTTAAACCCTTATCTTTCACATGTGCATCGAAATATGTTTTTTGCCTCTTCTTTGCAGCATATATAGTTGTAGCTTCTCCCGATCTAGTTTCACCTAGTTGTTCTAGGTCAATGATCCTGGATGATAACTCATGACCATTCCGCTAATGCTCTTGTCATACCTTTGACGTGGGTATCAATAATTCTAATAGAAGAATGGAAGTCTAGCCAAACATCATCTAAAAGGGACTAGTATTGAGTACTATTTTGTAGGCAATTCGATATGCCCCAACAACATGATGAAGTTGTTTGTCCCAATCAAAATGTTTGTTATTAACAAGCTTAGTCAACACAGCACAAACGATCTTGTTCGTGCTCTCAACTTGTCCATTTGCTCATGTGAGATATGGAATAGACTTCTTGTGAATCATGAATTCTTGTAACAAGTATTCAATGACCATGTTCAAGAAGGGAGTTCCATGATCACTTACCAATTCTATCGAGGATCCATATCTCATGAATATGTTTTCAAATAAAATTTTTGTTGTTTTTTGTGCATCATTCTTCTTGGTTGCTTTTACCTCTACCCACTTGGTTAGATAATATATTGTAAAATGATATACTCCACATGTGAACTCTTGGTTGGGGGATTAATGGGTCCTAGAAAGTATATTCCCCACTTAGAGAATGCATTTCCTCCATCATGGGTCTCAGTTGCATCTCATCTTTTCAAATAGGATATTGTGTCCTCTCACATATGTCGCAGCACTTCACATAGATTTGTTAAGATTTTTAGATATTCACTTTCATGGACACATAGTCTGAGATATCCATTATTTCCATGCATGTGAAGATTATCTCCTATGAGCATATAGTCTTGAGGCTCCTGCTCAAAACTTCTTCTTCGCACGAAAGTCATCTCTTGAGGAAATGTTTTCATCCTTAGGAAGTCAACTAATGGACTACTCCAATCCAGTATTAACGATACTTAATACAAAGTTGCATGCTCTATAGTGGATCTGCTAATACAAATTGGACAATCCTTACACATCATATAGACATCTAGGATAGACACTAGGTCTGAGGAGAGCCAAAGCTAGTAAAAAAAACTATAAAAGAGATAGATGGCTCATTTTTTTAGGTTGGCTTGTTGGAGAATGAAGCATGTCTAGAATTTTGTAAATTGGTTTTGGATTATTAAAGATTCCATGGTTCCCTCTCTTAGTCTTACCTTGTATGCATGGGTGTGTCTATGTGTGTGCATGTTAGTGTGCTTCTCATTCAAAAGTACTCAATACTCTTCAAATTATCAAGTCCAAGGCTAACTTAAACTAGATTGAGGATAACCTAAGTGCGAAATAACATAAACTGCATGAGGAGGACATCAATTGCAACAAATCCAAGTGCTCCGTACAATGTTATATTAAGACAAGAATGTATATTCAAGAGAACCTAAAAAGAACAAGTGCTTGTTACTAAAGAACAAGCAACAAAGTTGCAATCGAGGAAATTAGGATAATCATCAAAGCATATGAACCTTAGGTCAGGTAGACACCTAGGACGGGATAGACAAAACATCAAATATTTTGAAGCTAGTGTCAATCACACGGCTAGGTTGTGGGCTCAACAACTCAGCGATTACCCTTACGTATTGAGCTCTAAGACTAGTGATTCAAAAAAATTATTTAGCATAGAAAGATTTGCATGTAGTTTAGGACTCACCTACTTATAGACCCTTGAAGGCCCCTATAACACTCAATTGGAGTACATACAAACCAACCAATTAGGTGCTCACATCTATGAGGACAAGTTGAGAAGATCAATGGTCCAACTCAAAAACTTTGATCAACCCTTTCGAATTGAAACCCAATGCTCAAATTCAAAGAGAGCTCCTATATTGATAAGAAAGAAATCATATTAGTGGTTACGGGCTTGCCTGATTGGATGGATGAATTTGGAATCATAATTTTGGAGGCAGAAATAGGATACTTGGAGCAAGAAAATCTTGGAAAAGAACCTAGAACACCATTTGGTAAGTCAATCTTGTCAAGCATAGTCATGTTAAAGTGGATTACTCAAGATAAAAAGAGCATAGAGCTATTCTTGAATATATAGACAGATGAATCCTTCTAGAGATTTAATCCATACAAACCTAAGTAAGGTAGAAGGTGTAAGAATTTATGAGTTCAAGGACCTGAATGTCCTAGTGAAGGTAATCTACTTAGATAACTCTTATGAAAGGATTTTTCTGGTCAAGGAACATGGAAAACATGCTCACACTTGGAAAGGAGAATTGGTATTCCCTCCACCTAGAAATTGTGTGCCTCATAGTCAACAAGGAGTGGGATCTTCCCATATCCCAAGCAATCATAAGGAGAGAACCAGGGACAGACCCAAAGTAAGCTTTGTGAAACCCTTTGTGGCTTGAGGTTGTTATGTGTGTAGCATATGTACTTAACAGGTGTCCCACTAAAGCATTGCACTATATCATTCCATATGAGGCTTGGCATGGTCGCAAGCCATTTGTTGCTCACCTGGGTGTCTTTGGTTGTCTGGCATATGCATTAGTGCCTAAACAAAAACATAGGAAACTGGATATAAAGCAATGCAATGTATTTTTGTCGGGTACAATTCTAAAAGCAAAGGCTTAGCAGGTACAGAAGTGAAGCTGGTATTACCAGAAACGCCTACACAAGCAGATCGAGCAAGAGAGCAAGAATGGATCGAAAGAGACAGAAGAGTTTTGTTTATTATCTCATAAACAGTTTCAAATACTATGCTTGGGCATATAAGAGGTTTGAATACTAGTAGAGAGGCTTTTGAGTCTCTAGAAAGGCTATTTGCAACTACCAGAGCAAGGCAAACACAAATTATTGGTGAGTTGACAAGAGTAAAAAGAAGCCACGATAATCAGCTAATGATTATGTTCTTGAGGTAAAATCTCTTATTGAAGAATTAACCTCTATTGATGCATCTCCTAGTGAGGATATAAAGTTTAACAGAATGTTAAATGGCTTGAGGGAAGATGAAAGATGGAAGTCTTTCATTACATCTATCATGACTCAAGAGAATCTACCATCCTTTGAAGATTTACAAACGCTCATGATGACTGAAGAAATCAACATAGAAGGTGGGAACTCTTATCATTCACAAAGAGTTCGTCAAGGACAAGCACTTTATACTTCATCAAAAAGAGCAAGAGGTAGAGGAAATTGGAGAGGAGGAGGAAGATTCAACAACAATGCAAGAGGAAGAGGAAGCTTTAATGCGATTAAAGGAGGAAGAACAACACAACAAAGTCAACAGACTCAACCAAATCAGCAAGGTAACTTTATTTGCCATTATTGTGGTAAAGTTGATCATTATGCTAGGGATTGTTTCTCCAATCCGAATAGAAGAGGTGGTTTTAGAGGACGACAAATAGGAAGAGGCCAAGATCACATGCATCAAAACAACAACATAGTGCAAGAGGAGTCTCAAACACAGAAGGAAAATATTCTTATGGCTATGCATACAGAGACACATAAGAGGAAGGTAAACAACAAAACTTGGTATGTAGATAGTGGTTGCTCAAACCACATGAGTCACAACATGAATATGTTTGTGAACTTACACAAACTAGATTCAAGAGTCACAGTTGCTACAGGAGATAGTACTGAGCATGAAGTAGTTTACATTGGTGATTGTCCACTTAATGAACATGTAACTCTTAGAGATATTTTGTTTGTTCCTACTATTACAAGAAATTTGATTTCAGTTGGACAGATGGAGGACAATGGAGTGAAGGTCGATTTTTGACAATAATCAGTGGCAGGCTTATCAGAAGAAGGATGGGAATTTTGTTATAAAAGGACAAAAGGTAAACAGATTATATACTTATGAAGTTGAAGTTCCAGATTATGCAGGTTATACAATGGTTAATGGGATGCAAGTAAGTCAATTGGACTTATGCCATAAAAGATTAGGACACATCAATGTTGGCAGGTTAAAGGATATTGCAAAGAAATCATTGGTTGAAGGTTTACCACAACTACCTAAGCAAGATTTGGATTTTATTTGTGAGGCATGTCAGTTTGCAAAACAGGTACGAAGTTCTTTTTCAAAAGTAGGATTGCAAAGCAGAGGTATTTTGGAGTTGATTCATACTGATGTATGGGGTCTATCTCAAGAAGAGTCCATGGCAGGTAGCAAGTACTTTGTAACATTTATTGATGACTTCTCAAAGTTTACATTCATTTATTTTATGAAATAGAGGTCCAAAGTGTTTGACATGTTCAAGAAGTTTAAATCATTGATTGAAAAGCAAACAGGTCAAAGCATAAGAAGGTTGAGATCAGATGGAGGAGGTGAATATTTTTTCTAATCAATTTCTTGCATTTTTGGAGGAAGAAGGAATCAAAAGGGAGACTACAAACAGATACACACCTCAACAAAATGGTATGGTCGAAAGAAGAAATAGGTCTATCTTGGAGATGGGTAGGTGCATGTTAAATGAAAAGGACTTACCACTTATTTTTTGGGCTGAAGCATGCAATATGGCAATTTATGTGATGAACAGGGTACCACCCACTCAAAGTCATGTACAGAAAGCACCTTATGAATTTTTTTATGGATCAAAACTAGATATTGCTAATTGTAGAATTTTTGGAAACACATGTTTTGTTCATGTTCCACAACAGTCAAGGTCAAAGTTGGATCCAAGATCACAAAAAATGGTTTTCATTGGTATGGCAGAAGGGCAACCAGGATATAGATGTTTAAACCCAGATACGGGAGAGGTAATTGTTTCAAGAGATGTTATTTTTCCTGAAGATAAATCTTGGTATAAACATGAAGTGCAGGTAGATGAAGAAGAAACTACAAGAAGTCACGAAGAAGAGCCAAGTTCTCCAAGCTCACCAGAAAGTCAAATTACACATGAAGAGATAACTCCCCCCAATCAAAAGTTGAAGAAAATTCTCGATTTGATTTCAAAGGAAATTGAGTCATAGGAAGAAGAAAGTGAAGGTTCTACATCAAGGAGAACTCAAACTCAAAGGCAAGAAAAGCATGGTAGGACAAGAAGCCAATCAAGGTATCTAGTAAGAGAAAGACGGCAACCGCAAAGATTTTTTCATGAAGCTTATATGTCAAAACTTCTTGAGGAGCAGGAACCAACAACTTTTAAAGAAGCATCAAAGGTAAAGAAATGGGTTAAAGCAATGGATGAAGAAATGATAGCTTTGTATGAGAACAATACATGGAGTTTACTTCCAAGGCAACCTAACATGAAGGTGAACGGTAACAAATGTGTGTACAGGATAAAGAGAAACAATGATGGTTCAATAAGTAGATATAAAGCAAGGCTTGTTTGTAAAGGTTATGCACAGAGTTATGGCATCGATTATGAGGAGATATTTTCTCTTGTTGCCAAGATATCAACAATAAGGACATCAATAAGTGTTGTTGCAAGCAAGTTATGGAACCTTTATCAATTAGATATAAAAAATGCATTTCTCAATGGTGATTTAAAAGAAGATGTGTACATGGAGCAACCAGCACGTTATGAAGATCCCAAGAAGCCTATGCATGTATGTAAACTCTTGAAAGCATTGTATGGTCTTAAGCAGGCTCCAAGGGCTTGGAATTTTAAATTGGTAAAGTTTCTTGAAAAGCAGGGATACAGGTGTTCAAATGCAGATACTTCTTTGTATGTTAAGGTTGAAGGATCATTGATTGTTTATATCTCAATTTATGTGGATGACTTGATAATAACAGGAAACAATGAAGGTGAGATAGCCAGGATCAAAGCAGAGCTTGGATCTGAATTTAAAATTTCTGATTTAGGAGAATTGATGTACATTCTTGGAATCAAAGTTTTGAAGAAGGATGATGGTGTATATTTTCTACAAAGAAAGTATATTTTAGATTTGTTAAAGAAATGTGGCATGGAACATTGCAAGAGTATTAGTAATCTGATGGAACCCAATGTGAAGTACAGTGCGGAAAATAGTGAACCTTTAGAAGATTCACTTATCTATAGGCCTTTGATTGGTTCTCTTATATATGAAACTTTAACAAGGCCAGATATTACATTTAGTGTAAGTACATTGTCTCAATTCATGAACAAACCCACCGATGTACATGTGCAAGCAGCTAAAAGGGTCTTACGATATTTGAAGGGTACATTAAATGAAGGTTTGGGCTATAAATATCAGGAAGGTATGGATTTGAAAGCATACAGTGATGCAAATTGGGCTGGAAATAAAGACGATAGAAGGAGTACAGGTGGATATCTGATATTTGCAGGTAATAATTTGGTTTCATGGAGTTCTAGAAAACAACCTACAGTAGCACTTTCAAGCACAGAAGCTGAATAAAGAAGCCTTACAAATGCAACATGTGAGATTATGTGTTATTTGAAGCTTTATGAAGATATGAATCTATCTACAACATGTCCACTATTCTTTGGAGATAATGTAAGTTCATTACAGCTTACGTCTAATCCAATGTACAATGCAAGAACAAAACACATTGAAGTGCATTATCACTATATCCGAGAGAAGGTGGTGAATGAAGATATTGATATTCAACATGTTGGAACTAAAGATCAATTAGTAGACATACTCACAAAAGCAGTGGATGCTCAGAAGCTCAAGCGAATCAAAGTTCTACTTGGAGTCAAAGCTTTGGACTTAGAGCTTGAGAGGCGCAATGTTACATAAGAACAAGCTCTAAAGTATTATTTTTTAGGCTTATGGAGTTTATTATTTATGATAAATAACATGTGCAGGCGCTCACATCTCCAAATTTAGAGTAAAAGTAGATAAAAGTAGATAAAGTAAGAAGGAAAGAAGAGGTGTCTATTTTTAGACAAGGAAGGCGCTTCTATTGATAGCCTCTCAATAAAAAGAGTGGGTCTCTTAGTGTAGGTGGCCAAATTGAGTGATTCTTGTTGCGTTGCAAATCGTATAACTTCTACTATATAAATAGATCAGTTTTTTGTACAATTTTCAATGAGAAAACTCTATGCAAGTAGGCATTTGTGCAGATTTTCTTTCTTGTGTCTATCCGATGTCTCATCAGAGACATACCTCTCTTCAAACTTTCATATCTCAGTCGTTATAAGGTCTTTTTGAGTGATTTCACTTGGATGAGTTTCCTTAGCTCTCAAATTTTCTATTTATGGCAAAATCTTTCATAGATCTTTGAGTTTCTTTGCTGTTGTATATCAGTTTTCAATTCAGACAGTTAATCATACCTTGTTGTTGCAGGCCTTCTCATACCTTGACTTCAAGCTGTTTGTTTGGGAGCTATAGCTATACTCCATCTTTTTTGAGGTTTTTTGTTTCTAAAGCATGCTATTCAGAGTCTACTTTCAGGATATATAATTAGTTTTGACAAATTATTCTCAGAGAGTTTCGGGTGGTTATTTTGCTACAGTGACCTATTTCTATTTTCTTGAAAGTTTGGAGGAAATTTAGTTTTTTGAAGTTTGGAAATATTTGTTTGATCTTTTGAAGGGAGGTCTCATCATGTTTCATTGTGTACTTTGATGTTTACAAGTTTGTAAACACAACAAAAACTATGCCAAAATGGCTGGTGGGGACTTTGTGTGATAGCAAATTAGATGCACCTTTGTCATATTGTACTCGTTCAGGCTCTCATAGTGCTTCTTTTGCATCAGATTGCTATGTTATGGCTACCTCTAGTCTTTATGATGCGAATGAGCCTATTTTGTTTGATGAAGAACAAAATTTAGAAAATTGGATGGCTACTATGCAATCAGAATATGGTGCTATTATGAAGAATGGTACCTGCTCTTTATGTGACTTTCCTCCTCACAAGAAGGCCATTGGCATTAAGTGGGTATACAAGCTGAAGCGTAAGCCTGATGGAACAATTGAGAGGTATAAGGCTAGGCTTGTTGCAAAGGGTTATGCTCAAGAAAGATGCATTGATTTTGATGAAACCTTTGCTCCTACATGCCGAATGACTACTGTTCCTAGCATCTGTGCACTTGCAACTTCATGGTTTGAACATTCATCTGTTGGAAATTAAAACTAAATTTTTGAATGGTGACATGAAGAAGAGTATTTTTTTCAGCCCCATAACTTTGTGTAGAAAGGGCACGAAAACAAAGTGTGCAAGTTGAAAAAGGAATTATATGGTTTGAAGCAAGCACCATGTGCTTGGCATGAAAAGATACATGCCTACCTGATTGCACATGGTTTTGAGAACATTCCAACTAAGAGCACCTTATATGTTAAGCATGGCAATGATGTGCTTCTGATCATTGTTGTCTATGTTGATGATATGTTTCTCACTGGTCCTCATGAGAACCATATTGCTAATTTTAAGGCTAATTTTCATGCCTCATTTGATATGTTAGATATGGGGCATTTGCATCATTATTTGAGCATTCAGTTTATACAAGCTGATGGCCGAATAGCTTTTTGTCAAAAAAAATATATTGACACATTATTGCAATGTTTTGGCCTTGAAGAATGCAAACCTATTGCCATTCCTATGGAAACAAGTTTATAATTGAATCTTCATGATGCCAGAAATGTATTTGATGTTGTTCTCTATCAACACGCTTATGCATTACTCGGCCATATATTCATTTTGTTGTCTCACTATGAGCAATTTTATGCATTGCCAAGGTGTCAAGCATTGGCAGGTAGTTAAGCACATCTTTCACTACTTGAGTGGTACTCGGCTACTTGAATTGTTTTGTCCCAAGGGGCGGGATCACTACCACCAAATTTACATGCTTTTTTTTACTCTGATTGGTCTAGTTGTTATGACACTCATGTGTCCACTAGTGGTTTTTGCTTCATGCATATCTTGGTTGAGTAAGAAGTAGCCTATTGTAGCCACTTCTAGTTGTGAGGCAGAGTATAGGGTAGCTTTCACAGCGAGTGTTGAGTGTGTGGCTTAGATGCCTTTTCCATTGTGAGGAAACCTATGTTCCATGCTCGCACTAAGCACATTGAGGTGCACTATCATTATGTCAATGACATGTTCTCTATTGGAGAGATTATTTGGCATATATGCCCACACAGAAAAACATTGTAGAACTTTTCCAAAGGCTTTGCCTAGGGAGAATTTTGAAGCTTTCTGCAAAGCTTTGGGCTTACTTTCTTTTGTGGATCGATTCCACATAGCTTGGCACTTCCTTATACATGAGTGCCAGCTCCTCGTTCACTGTGTCACTCCTAGGGGGGGATTTGTTGATATATTTAGGTAGTGATGTGTGTGAACATACTAGGATTGTCATGGCACTTTTTTCCCTCTTTAGGAGGGTTTTCCCCTTGGCTTGTATATATCCCTATAACCCTAATGGGTCACTTATCTTTATGCATTCTCTTGGTAATACATTAAGTATTGTGTGTTGTGCTCCGAGCTTCTTCTTCCTTGTGATGTTCGTGTGCTTTCCCAGACCTCAAACTCCAACAATACAAAGGTATCAACTTCTAAGGAAATGGAAGAAGATTGTTTAAGCATGAAAAGATTTGGAGTATATTAAATTGCAAGAAGAGCAATAGAAGAAGAATGTAATGCGAAGTTAGAAACCCCACAAGGGATGGTGACATTGATAGCTAAAAAGAAGAGTGAAGAAGATAACATAAGTTATAATAAGTCTTAAGTGTTACCCATAGTAGGTAAATTGCAAGAGAAAGAAGAAAGATTTAGAATAATTTTTAATGAATAAAGGAGAGGCTTTGAAGAAGAGAAAGAGATGAAATTTGCAAAGAAAGATTCGGATATAATTATGTCAAAAAGTTAAGTCGATGAAACCATATGGAAGATAACCAAGATTGATTAGAGGGAACAAAAGCATATTAGAACTATTAAAGAGATTAACAAGTCAATTTATCAATTTAAAGGAACTCTTTATAAATCGAATTCAATTGTTTACTTCAAATGCAAAATTCGCTATCTGTGCAAGCCTAAACATGGAAGTAAAACATAGAGAAAAGGAGATAAAGGGGAAAATAATTATATGATATATGGAGGTTTTCAAAATCAAAAAGTGGTTTAAAAGAACAAATTCCATGCTGTTATATAAAGTAGTTCACATGACACAAGAGATATTTCAAGATAAGAGGCATCAAGGAACTCCAATGCAAAATCAAGAACTAGATGAAGTCATATAAAAGCAAACACAAAATGTAGAAAGGGAAGATAAAAAATATAATATTTTGTATTTTTCATTTAAGAATCTGGATCATAATGAGGATTTGTTGAACATGTTGAATCCAAACAATAAGATCTCAACTCCAATAATTCAAACATCCTCATCAGTTGTAGAAGGTAAACTAAAACAAGGGATAGAGAAACTTAATGAGGAAAATAGAAGATTGAAAGAAAAAGAGTAACAACAGGAGAAGATCATTGAAGACCATGTAAAGCAGAAAGAAAGACTAGTGAATTCTGTTAAGGAAGCCATTCATTCTGCATAATTAACAGAGATAATGTAATACAAAAGTTTGTTAATTTACATACAAAATGGCCAAAATGTTTTAAGGAGGTAGAGAAACTTATGGAGAGAAAAGTAAAATATTTGGAGAATCAAAATATTTATTGTTGAAGAAATGTGAAGATGCCTAAAGGAAAAAGAATTGGAAGAAAAAGAACAAGGAAATATATACAATATAAGGGAGCCTACTCCAATTCAATAAGTTAAGGTTGAACAATCAGATGTAGTAGCAAAAAATATAATAGCTTAGGAAATTCAACTAATGGAAGATGTAAAAAGGATAAAGGAAGCTTCATATAACATTGATGATAGCTTTGAAAGAAGAACAAATATTCTCATAGAAAGAATAAAGGATGGTAGAGAAGTGTGGATGTAATTGCTAAGATATTTTAATGGTGTATGAAGTAGATTAGTATGTTGGGAAAAGGAGCACGTAAATACTTGGAGTACCCAAGAAGTCAATTTCTGTTGACAAGAAAACTTTTTAGAAAGGTTATTCCAAATTGAAGAAGGTGTTTGTTGACAGAGCATCTAGAATGTAGATATATTTGGAAAAATTCGCCCATGTTTTGTTAAATTCAACATATTGTCAAATGGTGAGACATAGAAATTGACCAATGTTTTGGGAGAAAAGAAGGAATAAGAAGATTCCTAATACTTGGTTAAGCTTCTCTAAGTTAGCAAAACCACCAAGGGTTGGTTAGTTATAGCCTTTCATATGCTTAAAATTTTTGAAACAATCATAGTGGATCTAAAAGGAGTAGAGGACTACACATATATACTACTGGTCATAACTTTGAACATGATACACACATGTATGGCTTATTTCATTGATGCCAATATTAGAACAATGGAATTTATAGGTTATAATTCATCTACATGTGCATTAGATTTTTTCATCAACAAAAGTCCAACTAGAAGATGTGTCATGGTATACTTTGCTTGTGTAATATTTATGAACAATATGCTCAAAATTTCTGAAACAATCATAGTGGATCTAAAAGGAGTAGAGGACTACACATATATACTATTGGTCATAACTTTGAACATGATACATGCATGTCTAGCTTATTTCACTGATGCCAATATTAGAACAATGGAGTTTATAGGTTATACTTCATCTACATATGCATTAGATTTTTTCATCAATAAAAGTCCAAATAGAAGATGCATCATGGCATACTTTCCTTGTGTAATATTTATATTTGAACTTTGATAATACATTTACTAGAAAATTTTTTGAAAGAGATTCAAAGATCTTTTCAAGGTTGGAGTGAAGATTCAGTTTTGTAGATGAAGAAAGATTTGCCTTGTACATCAAAATTCTGAGAAGGGGGAGGATATTGAATTAAGATATTCAAGATTATTTTGGAGTTCAAAGAGGCTCTCACTAGTGTCTAAGCTTTCTCACATGTATATTAGCACACTTGTATATTGATTTGTAAATAGCCTTGAAAATAAATGTAGAAAGCTCACTTTTTTGTAAAACTTTGCAAGAGTATTCCTAAAGGTCACTTGAAGCTATGTACAAAATTAAAGATTCATCAAACGATTTCTAGCTAGACGTTATCAAGCTTAGGAGTGAATACTATAAATCAACTCAATTTGAGAGAGTATATAAATCAAATTTGTACTTCTCATTGGGGATCTTCTAATTTTGTATCATTGAGCATTGAATAGAGAGAGCTCTCTTGTTGGGACCTAGTCTCTTGTATTCTTACTTTGTGATGGCTATTGTGTGTTTAATATGTGATATTTGCTTGAATCATTGTGTATGAGATTGACCTTTGAGCTTTATTGGAATCATTGAGGTTGGAAATGGTTGATTGAAGAAATTCTCTTGTCTTGAAAGTGCTTTTTCAATGCCGTTGGATCAAGCTAAGTCATTTTCAATTACATATTTCAATTCTTAATGAAAAATAACATAGTTTAGACACAACAAACATTGGAAATGGAGAAAGTTTATCAATTTATGATCATTTTTAATTCAATTGTTAAAACTCAAGAAGTCATGTTTTATACTTTCATATTTTCTTCAAGTCTTGATATTCTATGTTACAAACTTTTATCAATTATCATGTAAATGATTGATTTGTGGCTTTGTTCATTAGTGTTTAAAAAGCTAATCAGGTTTATACTCTTTGGATTGATAATTTAAAGAAGTTTTAGGATTCATTTGCAAAAGTGGTCATTTCACCCACTTGATCTACATGAGAAAAATGTTTAATGGAGAGTGAAACAATGCATGTATGTATGAATGCATGCATGTATGTATTTATGTATGTATGTATGTATGTATGTATGTATGTATGTATGTATGTATGTATGTATGTATGTATGTATGTATGTATGTATGTATGTATGTATGCATGCATGCATGCATGCATGTATGCATGCATGCATGTATGCATGCATGCATGTATGCATGCATGCATGTATGCATGCATGCATGTATGCATGTATGTATGTATGTATGTATGTATGTATGTATGTATGTATGTATGTATGTATGCATGCATGCATGCATGCATGCATGCATGCATGCATGCATGTATGTATGTATGTATGTATGTATGTATGTATGTATGTATGTATGTATGTATGTATGTATGTATGTATGTATGTATGTATGTAGGTAGGTACATAGGTAGGTAGATAGGTAGGTAGGTAGGTAGGTAGGTAGGTAGGTTAGGTAGGTAGATAGATAGGTAGGTAGGTAGGTAGGTAGGTAGGTAGGTAGGTAGGTATGTATGTATGTATGTATGTATGCATGCATGCATGCATGCATGTATGTATGTATGTATGTATGTATGTATGTATGTATGTAGTATGTATGTATGTATGTATGTATGTATGTATGTATGTATGTATGTATGTATGTATGTATGTATGTATGTATGTAGTATGTATGTATGTATGTATGTATGTATGTATTATGTATGTATGCATGTTATGTATGTCATGTATTAGTATGTTATGTATGTATGTATGTATGTATGTATGTATGTATGTATGTATGTATGTATGTATGTATGTATGTATGTATGTATGTATGTATGTATGTATGTATGTATGTATGTATGTATGTATGTATGTATGTATGTATGTATGTATGTATGTATGTATGTATGTATGTATGTATGTATGTATGTATGTCTGTATGTATGTATGTATGTATGTATGTATGTATGTATGTATGTATGTATGTATGTATGTATGTATGTATGTAGTATGTATGTATGTATGTATGTATGTATGTATGCATATGTATGTGCATATGTATGTATGTATGTATGTATGTATGTATGCATGTATGTATGTATGTATGTATGTATGTATTTATGTATGTATGTATGTATGTATGTATGTATGTATGTATGTATGTATGTATGTATGTATGTAATGTATGTATGTATGTATGTATGTATGTATGTATGTATGTATGTATGTATGTATGTTATGTATGTATGTATTGTATGTATGTCTTATGTATGTATGTATGTATGTAGTATGTGCATATGTATGTATGTGCATATTTATGTATGTATGTATGTATGTATGTATGTATGTATGTATGGTATGTATGTATGTATGTATGTATGTATGTATGTATGTATGTATGTATGTATGCATGCATGCATGCATATATGTATGTATGTATGTATGTATGTATGTATGTATGTATGTATGTATGTATGTATGTATGTATGGTATGTATGTATGTATGTATGTATGTATGTATGTATGTATGTATGTATGTATGTATGTATGTATGTATGTATGTATGTATGTATGTAGGTATGTATGTATGTATGTATGTATGTATGTATGTATGTATGTATGTATATATGAATGAATGAATGAATGTATTTAAGCATGCATGTAGGTATGCATGTATGTATGTATGTATGTATGCATGTATGTCTGTATGCATGTATGTATGTATGCATGTATGTATGTATGCATGTATGTATGTATGCATGTATGTATGTATGCATGTATGTATGTATGTATGTATGTATGTATGTATGTATGTATGTATGTATGTATGTATGTATTGTATGCATGTATGTACATATATATGTATGTATGTACATATATATGTATGTATGTACATATGTACATATGAACATACATATGTACATATGCATGCATGCCTCTATGTATGTGTGTGTGTGTGTATGTATGTATGTATGTATGTATGTATGTATGTATGTATGTATGTATGTATGTATGTATGTATGTATGTATGTATGTATGTATGTATGTATGTATGTATGTATGTATGTATGTATGTATGTATGTATGTACGTATGTATGTATGTATGTATGCATGTATGTATGTACATTTGTATGTATGTATGTATGTATGTATGTATGTATGTATGTATGTATGTATGTATGGATGTATGCATGCATGCATGTATGTATGTATGTAGTATGTATGTATGTATGTATGTATGTATGTATGTATGTATGTATGTATGTATGTATGTATGTATGTATGTATGTATGTTATGTATGTTGTGTGGTGTGTGTGTGCATGTATGTATGTGGGTATGTATGTATGTATGTATGTATGTATGTATGTATGTATGTATGTATGTATGTATGTATGTATGTATGTATGTATGTATGTATGCATGTGTGTATGTATGTATGTATGTATGTATGTATGTATGTATGTATGTATGTATGTATGTATGTATGTATGTATGTATGTATGCATGCATGCATGTATGTGTATGTATGTTATGTATGTATGTATGTATGTATGTATGTATGTATGTATGTATGTTATGTATGTATGTATGTATGTGTCTCTATGTGTATGTATGTATGTATGTATGTACGTATGTATGTATGTATGTATGTGTGAATGTATGTATGTATGTATGCATGCATGCATGTATGTATGTATGTATGTATGTATTTATGTATGTATGTATGTATGTATGTATGTATGTATGTATGTATGTATGTATGTATGTATGTATGTATGTATGTATGTATGTATGTATGTACAGTTCACCTATTCTTTCTCTCGACAAGACCCATTTTGGTGGGGTGTATATCTACATATAAACTACCTCTTTTTTCCTAATTCCTTTAAAAGATCATAGAATGCATGGGAGAAATACCCACTACCTTTTATGTACGTTCCTACCTACTTTTTAGCTTGGGTCATGAAGCCCTTTAGTATCTTAGGACATATAATTTCTATATTATGCAATATATCCAAATTCTTTATTCAAATTATTACAAATCAATGTCAGAAAACACTCAATAGTCACAACTCAGACAAAATCAAGAACATTGGGTAATTAGCCATCATGTTTGATACAATATGTGGTCCTAGTGGTGGTGTGAAATATGGATAGTTAATCAAGTCAACACATTTTGTATCCTTCTTTACTTTGCTGGCAAAAGGCTTCCAATTGCATCTTTTGGGCATTGGTTTGTAGCAAGGCTTGTACAAGATGGGTATCAATTTTGGATTGTTCTTTACTTTGATGGCAAAAGCCTTCCAATTGCATCTTTTGGGCATTGGTTTGTACCAAGGGTTGCACAAGATGTGTAGCATTCTGTTGGTTTTGGGGTTGTTAGGCACCCATTTCTAAGAAGTTGAGGGGCCGTGAATGCAAGGCTTAGATGCACATTGAGATTGAGGTTTAAACAAGGATAGATTATGAGATGGCTGCTTAGGTCTATTTTGATGGGAAATTTGAGTGGAGGATATTGGGGCCTTCAAGAAATCTTGGCATCCAAATGTGAGAAGCATTGGGGCATGCCTTCAATAATTGCTTAGATAACCAAATCAGTTGTGTCTACACTTGTTGATCTCTTGGTCCTGATGGTCTGAGGTGGTTTTGGCTTCTTTAGAGAGGCTAATTTGCTCACCATTCTTCACCCATATTTGCTTCATGTTTGATAACACTGTGTTTGATATTGATGTTGATGCTTGTTCATGTCATTATCCTCTGACTATCTCTTGGCCTAGAGTTGATCCTTCACCATACGTGCATTCAATTTCAAAACAGAAAGGGGCTCCAACACTTGCATGGCTTGTCCGCTAGATATTGAGGCAATTATACAAAACAAACTTTGGAGCACATGTGAAGTGTGTACAGTTGGAACAAGAAGCTTTGTAGCCTTCGAGTTCAATCGTAAGGCATTTATTATTAACCCAAACCTAAAGTTGTTTCCTAAGGTTTAAGTCTACTACATGATCGTATTGTTGGAGTTAGACATCTGCGGAAGCACGTCAACAGCACAAGGAAGAAGAAGAAGCTTGGACCACAACACACAATACTCAATGAATTACCACTACAATGTACAAAGATATGTAGCCCGTTAGGGCAATAGGCGTATATACAAGCCGGGGATAAAAAACCTCCTGAAGAGGGAAAATAGTGCCTCAACGGTCCTAGAGTGTTCACACACATCACTACCTAAATATATCAACAAATCCCCCTTGGGAGTGATGGGGTGAATAAGGAGCTGGCACTCATGTATAAGGAAGTTCCAAGCTATATGGAAATCACTCCACAAAAGGAAGTAAGCCCAAAGCTTTGCGGAAAGCTTCAAACTTCTCCCTAGGCAGAGCCTTCATGAAAAGGTCTGCAATGTTCTCCTGTGTGGGCACATATGCCAAGCTGATCTCCCCAGTAGAGAACCTCTCCCTTACATAATGATAATGCACCTCAATGTGCTTAGTGCGAGCATGGAACACATGGTTCCTCGCAACTACCAATGTGCTCTAACTGTCAGTGAAGATGGTGGTGGCAGAAGACTGACCAACACCCAAATCAATTATAAGGCGTGTGAGCCACATACACTCAACAGTCGCTGTGAAAGCTGCCCTATACTTAGCCTCACAACTGGAAGTGGCCACAGTAGGTTGCTTCTTGCTCAACCAAGATATACATGAGCAACCAAGCATGAAGCAAAAACCACTAGTGGACACACGAGTGTCATAGCAACCAGCCCAGTCAGAGTCAGAAAAAGCATGCAAATCTAGCGGTAATGATCCCCCTTGGGATAAAACAACCCAAGTAGTCGGGTACCACTCAAGTAGCAAAAGATGCGCTTAACCGCCTGCCAACTGCACAAGTTAGCTATCTGGTATAACCTAAACAACAAAAATCAACTATTCCTTCAAGTCTTTGATCTTTGTTAGAAAAATGTCCATAGAATCAGCTTCATTCATGTGCTCACTCTCCAATTGTTTTCGGAGGTAAGCAACACGAGCCTCATTCCTTGCTTGGTACAATGTGATAAGTGTATGCCAAGCATCCTTAGCTGTTCTGCAAGAGCGAATGTGAGGAATAATGGCACATTTGACAGACAAAGCTATTAATGCATATGCCTGGACATTTCTTCTAGCCCAACAAATTTGCTCTAGAGTAGATGCAGAAGAAATTGGAGCACGAACACGAATATGCACAATATCATGATCTTCAACACCTTCTGCATCAGCTTCAGTACATGCAATTGTAACAATTGCAGATGTGATAGAATGTTTTTCAACACCCTGCACAATGTTCCACAGTCCTTTTGCAACCAATACATGTCGCATCATATAAGCCCATAACAGGTAGTTGGTACCATCCAACTTATCCTCAATAGCCAACATGTGGAATACATCATTGCTTTCAACCATGGCCAGTGACTAAAATACCTTGATGCAAAAAATTGACTGTATCTCAAAAAGTTGAAGAGAATTGCCCACATGAATTCTGCTAGACCTATAGCAGACTTTGAGTTGCTTATATTGGCAAAACAAAATTGGTATATACCTTTGGCACGAAAAGACAAAATAGCCTGCACAAATGCTACAATAGTGTGTTCAGAGGGCGAAACAAGCTTAGATCGCAACTTCGGCACCCTGAATATACATAACAAATTTCGTGCGATTCTGAGACTGTGACCGAAGGGGTGTCGACGACACCCTAGATGAAGTGACGACCTCCTCTGATACCAGTTGTTGGAGTTAGACATCTACGGAAGCACGTGAACAGCACAAGGAAGAAGAAGAAGCTTGGAGCACAACACACAATATTGAATGAATTACCACTACAATGTACAAAGATATGTAGCTCGTAAGGGTAATAGGCATATATACAAACCGGAGGAAAAAAACCTCTTGAAGAGGGAAAAAAGTGCCTCGATGGTCCTAGAGTGTTCACACACATCACTACCTAAATATATCAACGCGTGTATCCATTCCTAGCCCAATACTTAAAGTTATGTGAGATCATCATGGAAGACTAAGAAATTGACCATCAAGCAAATGCCATGTAAGAGGATAGGAACTTTTGCCTCACCTATGCAAGGAGTCTCAACACCTCCTTATCCCTTGAGATAGGCTTCCATTAGATTCACATGTATGCCCATGTCTTGTCAACAAAATACATGATGGTATTTGTGGTGATGCCTGAACCAATCAATGCTCTGATAGTTTTGATTGTAGTGCCTAGTCCTAGCTCAACTAAAATGAATGGTCTTCTATAATATAAGCATCAAAAAATAAGTCTTTTGCCTCCTTTTGGTTGTGTATATCCCTACTGTAGCTCGTAATATCCTCTCTCCTAAGCATTCTAGATCCATAATCCTAGAGGATAGCTCATGTCCTTCCCATTGATGTTCATGTGCTACTTTCAAAATAGGGATCAAGAAGTCGAGGGATAACATTGCATTTTATCCAAATACCATCTCAAAAGGGATGGTATTGATTAGCATCTTATAGGCCACTCAATAAGCCCAAACAGCATGATGAAGTTGTTTTTCTGAATCACAGCATTTATTATCTACCAGCTTAGTCAATATACATAGGATCTTATTCATACTCTCCACTTGTTTTTTCATTTGTGGGTGATAAGAGTTCCCTTCTTGTATATGAACATGCACTCTTGAAGTAGATATTTAATCACTTCATTTAAGAAGTGCATTCCACGATCGCTTACTAGCTCAATGGGTAGTCCAAACCTCGTGAACACATTCTCAAATAGAAACTTAACAGTTGTTTGAGCATCGTTCTTATGTGTAGCTTTTACTTCTACACGCATGTTTAAGTAATCCAAGGCTAAAATTATATACCTAATGTGTCAACTTCTGGCATGAGGATTGATGGGTCCTACAAAATCTATACCCCATTTGAAGAAAGCACGTCCTCTCATTGTTGATCTTTACGGCATTTTATCTCTTTGGATAGGTAATTATGCTCTCTGGTAAGTGTCACAACATCTCACATAAGTATGAGCATCCATGTGAAGAGTGGACCTACAAAGACCTGAGAATAAAATAGTATTGATCACACGATCAAGTCTAAACTGTCCACCTATGATGCCTCTGTGCGCAATTTCTAAAATCTTCAAATAATCACTCTCATGTATATATAGTCATAAATGATTATCTCTACCTCGTCTATAGGTTGTCTCCAATCAAGGCATAATTATGAGCTTCTCATGCCAAGCTTCGTTGTCTTGCTAAGGTGGCATACAAGGAAAAGGTTCCTAATTCCAAGAAGTGAACCAATGAGTGCTCCACTTTGGTGTTAAAGAGACAGAGTAGAGGGTCGCATGCTCCACTAGGGGTTTGGCAACACAAATAGAACATTGTTATAATAGGGTATGTATGTTTACCTCCATGGTAGGACAATATACACCCAAGCGTTTTAAGTTTTGCAATGTTCATTGCTTAGAGTAATGGTTTCCTAACAACCCTGTGTGCTTCTTGTAATAAGCTATTGTGTTCTTCCTCGTCCACACAACAATGGATACTTTAATGGTCCTAGTTGTATACACTTCTTGCTAACAATTAACACCAATGTGATCAAGTCATGTCTCGTTCATTGGTCTTTACTTGTTTATGACGAGGTGCAAAAGTGAAGATGGGTACAATTGTTTAAGCCCACTTAGGAAGTACTAAATTGAAAATATCGATGTTCGAAAGTTCATCGAACACACCTTGTAGGGACTCTCCTAAAGCGAGTCAAGAAAGGTGATCGGCCCATAAATTGGTTTTACCTTTCATGACAACTACTTCGATATCATATTCCATCAATAAGACTAGACATTTTTCATTGCAAATAAAGAAACACTTGATCAATGAAAAACTCAAATTTGTTGGCAAAAGAGTGCCAAAACCTCTTTACCACATAAATCATGCCTAATGTTTCATGTTCAATTATCAAGTAATTCCATTATGCAACGTTCAACTATCTACTAGCATAAGCAATGGGTAGGTTGAGGTTTCCTTCAATTGTGGAAATTGGATGTGTCAACATGAACATGGAATGGCTTGTTCCAATCTAGGGTTGTCAGTATGGGAGTTGAGTGCAAATGTTTCTTAATCTCTAAGAATGAGTCTCACGCTAGTCACTCCATTCAAAGTTGGTCAAAAGGTTGTAAAGAGGTTTTTCTATAATGGCATACATGTGGATAAAGCATCTATAGTATCCACAGTGGCCCATAAAGACTTGTACCTCTTTCACGTTCTTAGGTATGGATAACTCTACAACAATCACCACATCTTCGTCTTCTAATATACCATTTTTAGAAACAATATAACCTAAAACTTGCTTTTTGCACCATAAATATGCATTTCTCTATATTTAGGCATACGTAATACTCCATATTTATCAAATATTATTCTAAGTTTTGGGATGTGATCCTTTCTCATGTTGGATTGTGCACAAAGATCCTCCATGTAGATTTCCAAAGTCTTTCATAGGTACTCCTTAACGAAATAGCACATCAACCCCTCAAAGGTGGTTGGTGAATTGATGAGCCCTTATGGCATCACACAAAATGCATAGATGCCACATGGAAAGGCACATTTCATCTTGTATTGATTTTCTAGGACTATGATTACCACATTATAGCCTAAAAATTCATCAACAAAACTAGAAACTTCCTTGCCCACAACTCATTCTAACAAATGCTATGTGCTAGGAAACAGATAACTATCTTGGATTGTGGCTGCTGCATTAACTTTCTATGTATAATTTTCCATTCTTTTAGGGCACAACTATGATGGAGGACATCCACTTAATATGCTCAATCTCACATATGAATCCAACTTCTTTGGCCTATCTATTTCCTCTTTTATTTTGGCCACATATGTATCATTATATGTGTAGGGTCTTTGTTTCATGGGTTTAGGCTATAAGGTCATGAGGATTCTATGGAAACAAATCTCTAGATGTACCCCTTTCAAATCCTTATACATCTAGGAAAATACGTCTCTACATTCTCACAATAGAGCTATTAACTCTTCCTCCTCAACAAGGCTTAAAGTGTCACCTATGTATATGCAGGTTTCCTCTTGATCTTCAATTGTTACCACTTTCTTCATTACTTCCTTGTTATCATAGGATTCTCTCGTCAAGGCTTCTCGCTTCAACATCCTCATTAAGTTTTTTCTATCATCAGTCTCAAATTTCTTGAAGTTTTCTAGCACTTCAAATGATTATTCTTTCTCTTCATGAGTGGGCTTCTTACTCTTTTCTTCTTTACTTCTCTTACTTCGAGGGTTGTGGTCTTCTCACTCTTGATGGTTTCTTCCTCAAGTCCTTGGCTCCTACTAAATACAAGTATTCCTCTTCGGATTCACCTAAGGTATACATAAGAAAGAATTCTTCTTCTTCTACTCCATCCTCTATAGGTTCACACATGAACAATTGTTCCTCATTGATGGCTATGTCTATGGTTGCAAGAATTTCTTCCCAACCATGAGGCTCAAATTCCTCCTCTAAGAATATCATCAATGCATAAGTTGGGTCTTCTAAGGGTGTGATCTTTGTTTGAGGCACCTAGTTCACAAGTTTCTAGGTGCTTCTATTCCACTTCAACTACCTTGCACATCCATAAGTGTGTGTTTTTATGGATCCATGATGGGTCTTAAGTATCCGCACGTATCGATATTGAGTCCTCATGCATCTTATGGATAAGGTTCCACTATATGGATGTGTAGTCCTTCAAGTCGACTTTGGTCATTACCCCTAAGTGCTACAAGTATAAGGAGTTGGTACCCCAATTTTGCATTATTGGTAGCTGTCATAAAAAGGGTCCTCCTAATATCATTTGATACATGTTGAGAGGTAACTTGTATAAGGAATTAGATTCAAAATATAATCCTTCCTCTCATTGAGTCTCTAATTCATCTCCATATAAAGATGGATGTCTTGGGAAAATTGGTCCTTTAAGTTGTCTATTTCCTGAATGGTTGGGGGGTTCTCTCGTTCTCTAGCCCACGTGTCTTCCTAGATTTCCTACAAGGACTCTTGAGAGTACTTGGTGATTGGGGGGGGGGGGGGGGGGGGGGGGGGGGGGGGGGGGGGGGGGGGGGGGGGGGGGGGGGGGGGGGGGGGGGGGGGGGGGGGGGGGGGGGGGGGGGGGGGGGGGGGGGGGGGGGGG